>BQNB010003821.1:0-112092 GCA_026074375.1 Tanacetum coccineum
TCACTTAGAAACAAAGCTTTATGATTAGATGATCAAAGGATTTTAATGATATGTGTGGGCTGTTTTAGAACAGAAAGAATGAGTGCAAAAGGTGAGAAAATAGTGAAAAAAAGTTCAGTATTTATAGGACAAACTGGAGGAGCGTCTACCTATGGGTGGTCCCCTTAAATAGGTGGGCGGTCCCCTTAAAATTAAGAGGGTCGTCCGTGTATTTAAGGGGGCCGCCCTAGACTAGGCGCTCACCGGTTTGTCTTTTGTGTAGGAGGAATTTTCTAGAACTTTTCTAGCTGTTTTAGGTCTGAAAATTTGAAATTCAAAATGTTTATTTTGAATAAAACATTTCTTTTAATCGTAGAAAATGTTTTGTAATGTTTACAACATTTTATAAAAGTGTGAGGTTGAATAAAAATTTTTTTTGATCATAAAATGCATTAAGCATTTATTTATTCATACATTTAAGTGATATAATTTTCGAAATGAAATTTTACTACTAATTACTTGTTTACGTTTAATTTTACATTGAACGTTTTTATATTTTGTGATTATCAAAACGTAAAGATGTGAAAAATATTAATAATTTTTTAGGCATTATTTCTATCAACAGAGTTGGTCGTAAAAACGTCTAACACAGAAGACAAAGTCCACAATATCCAACTAACACACAAAGGATTGATTCACCATCATTTTCGTATGTCTAAAGTGAAAAGGCAACCCACAAAAAGGTATTTCTATACTTCTTAACTTCTCTTTTACTATTGATTTTGAATCCTCAAACTGTGCTTCACAAAATTTATGTATACTTGAAATTTCCTTATTTGTTTATGATGCACTTGAGAGAATATCAAAGATAGCTGAGCGTTAAGAAAAATGTATACCTTTCATTTTGGGCGCCCTTTTTTTTAGCTTCAAACCCCGTCACTTAGTCGAGTAAGAGGTCACACACAAATTTTAGACTCTCGCTGTAAAAATATAACAATTGGCTGTTAGGTTAAGTTTCATATGTAACTGGAGTATATAGGATCCAACAGTTTCAGGTCATTTTTTGAAGCTTTTATATATTGATAAGTAACTATAGTAAAGATTTATAACGACCAACAAAACGAAAATGGGATAGTTGGATAATTTACAAAACTATCCCAAAAGCAAGCTTAAATAAGCTTCAAAATACGCCATAAAATGGGCATTTGAAAACCATATCTTTTCATTCTACGCTATTCTCTTGATCACCATCTTAGTATTCCGTATATTAAACACCAAAACTACTATACTCCAATCTTAAAATTACCACTTTTCTTTATCTATATTACTTAATGGGAAGTGGTCTAGAGAATAAACATTCTTATGGTATTTTTTTACTTCTCTTGGCATTTGGTACCGTTATCAACTATTTTCGAATCTAGAATCATAATTATTGGGAAGGTCCTGTTTAAAGTACTAATTTCTGATTTACAGATGATGAACCTGATGAGATCATATAAGTTGTACAAAAGTTTGCAAAGACCAGGTCGCCTGATTAGGGTGGATGTCGGTAGCAGATGTCGTTACATGTTCTTTACAGGTTAACATGGGCTGATTTGGTATTGTTGAATGCTTTTTATTGCACCTGCACAACTCTTATGATGTATATTATTTCAGTGGTGTACGAGTGGTAACAAATATGTGTGACTGTATTTCGGCCATTAGAACTGTGACGATATCAACGGCTAACAAACGTCACGCCGCGAAGCGCGGGTTTACCAACTTGTTCTAATCAAATGAGTGGTTATAAATTTAATTTAATTCTCTTTTTTTTCAATCTTGACAGTATAAAATGGTGGTGGGCAGGCTTTCGTGGTGTCGAGATGATCGATGGTGGTGGTAGCGGCGGTGGAATTGAAATGTAAAACTTAACGGATGATCGTTAAATGTTTAACGAAAATACCCAAATTAGCAAAAAAAGATAAGCTGGATACCTTTTTATGCAAGAAAAAAAGTACGATACCTTGATTGGAAATAATCATTATCTTTTTATGCCATTTATACCCCTAAACAACATCGCATTCTTTCTTTTTCTTCAAAAAATTCATTTTTCAATCCTTTTAAAAAACGAGAAACTATAGTTTCTCCCTATTATCAAATATTTGCATCTTTTGTTATGTTTCCGGGCAATTTTCTCTTTTATAATAAACAAGTTAGGCTCACCCGCGCTCCGCTGCGGGATGTTTGGCGGCCGGTGTTTTCGGTTGGACGTGTTAGAAGGTATGTTTTTGTAAAAAAAAAAAATTAACGGTCGTTAAGCAACGACCGATTTAAAGCACTGTTTTGGTGCATTCTAAAAAAAAAAACTAACGGTCGACCGCTAGTGGGGAAAGGGGTATTTTATAAAAAAAATTAAAATGAGGGCAGTTTTCGTAATTTAACACATAGTGCGAGGGGGTATTTCGTAAATATTTGAGGGGCTATTTCGTAAATAAAAAAAGGAACGGGTCGGGGCGGACTGGGTCGGGTCGACCCGACAATACCGATAACTCAGAAAGTGTGAGTGAATATTTTGGAAAAAAAAGCAAAAAAACAATTAAATTTTTTTTTTAAATGTTCGGACATTCATAAAAAAAACAGACCGATGACTAAAAAAGTGCGAGAGAGTATTTAAAAAAAGAAAACAAAATTTTTTTTTCTAAAGGAAAAAAAAAACCGATTGGACCGGGTAGGGTTGAGCCGGCATATTAAATGCACCCCGGTAAAAAAAAGGAAAGTTTTATCTTAAAATTTTTTTGAGGAAAAAAAGTTTACTTTTAAAAACTTTTTGAGGAAAAAAAAGGAAAAAAAATGGTAAAAAAAAACTAACTGTTAAGAAAAAAATATTCATAAAAAAACAGACCGATGGCTCCGACAGTGCGAGAGGGTATTTCGAGAAAAGAAAAAGCAAAATTTTATTTTAAAATTTTTTTTAGAAAAAAAAAAGAACGGGACGATTAGCGGAGCGCGAGGTTTGAGGAAACTTAAAGGTTTATTCATAAAAAAACAGACCGATGACTCAAACAGCGCGAGAGGGTATTCCGAGAAAAAAAATAAAGTTTTATTTTAAAAAGTTTTTGAGAAAAAAAAGGGTTAAAAAAAGGGTAAAAAAAAAAGGCAATGTAAAGAAAAAGAAGAAAAAAAAAAATTGGCTCATTAAATTTCGGGTCAAAAAAACCGGGTAGCATTAAATTTTTGGTGGGTCGGGGCGTCTGCCCTTTGTATATAGTAATAATAATAATAATTTACTTCCTTTTCTAGGTCATTTCTTTGTGTGCCGGCACTAAAATTTGTGAGAAAAAAAAAGAAAAAAAATACTCCGTATATTTATTCATATCGGTGATTCCCACAATATAACATCCATATGTATGATTAGTGGTGGATAAAAAAATGATGTATAAATTACCTCTCTTTAGTTATACGTTTTTAAGAAAGTTTATTTAGCTACTCTCAATATTCACATCGTTATCTCTGTATTCTAGCATCGCATTTCCATTTACCTTTTCCTCTCACTCTCACTAAAATACTTACTTTTATATAAATATACATCATAAAATACTTACACAGACTCACAATCAAAATATTTAGTTATATAAACCTTGAACGCTTCACCATTTATACACAAATCAATTAGGTGAGACCCTCGCCTATATTTTTTTCCTTTCTCTTTTTGGTCATAATGTGAGGAAGTCATCCCCAACAAAGGTGGCGCGTGAATATTGATTTAATGGTGCGAGGATGCTCTCGCTGGGACTTGAGAGCAGCCTTACAGTACTATTTTCATAGGCGAAATTAAAGCTTGTTTGCTTAAATTATGTTTTAAATCAAGTTTGAACAAGATATGACTTAATGCAGTTTCATAATTTTATTTTTCAATAATCTTTTTTTATTTACTTATAAACAAAAAAAATTCATATAACTTTAATAATTAATTTTTTTCACATTATGTCAATTAAGTAGAATTCAAGCATCACCTTAGTGGTGTTCACGAAACATCTATAAAATTTTGTGACGTAGTGCGAAAAAAATATGTACCTTTAACAAATGTATTTGGTTCCAAAAAATGTGTTCATAATATCGTTTATTTTCATAGACGCATTTGGTCAATTCATGTCCAAGCTTTGCCTCTCGTTATTTTTGTACATATGGGTAACGTAGGCTTATTAGCCTTGTTAATTATTAACAATTGGACAGGGACGGACTCATGAGGGTTCTCCTGGGAGCGCGAGAAGCAGGGGGTCATTTTGCATAACGTAAAATCATGTAAAATGTACATGGTCCTTAATTTTTTTGTTACAATTTTTCTGTATCTTTTATAAGATGAACCTCGTGGCCCTTGGTCTTATGTCCGTCACTGCAATTAGATATCCTTGATAAACCGTGCAACGGGTACACTTTTAAAAAAACCATTGTGTAATGAACATCTAATTTTTAAGGGAAATGCGATGATATGTGCGCTTGGGTTAGAACTTAAGGTAGAGTCTTAAATTGTGTGCAAAATCTAATTATTACACTATAGAATTCGGCAAACCATAAAAGGTGGGTTTAGATGTGTTTTTGAAGACATCAATTTGTAAACGCGAGCCCAAATATTAGTATATTTAATTGGTATGTCTAACATTGTGCATATTGCATTCACCTCATGTCAAATGTTATGCGAGTTTGTCTCTCTTTGATATGATCTTGTTATAAGTACTTAAACAAATTGGTTGATTATTAACGATCATGAATGAACACCTTAAACTTGTCTTAACATGCTGATGCAGATGAAGTTCTTAACAACTATACTAGTGTACCAACAATAACATATTAAGAGCACGAAGTACAGTCTCGTGCCGTTGTGCTCAAGTCGTGAAAAAAGTGATGTCACATCATCACTTTTTCCTATAACACCAAAATAACTCATAACACAAAAAACAAGCTCCCTAGTTAACACCACAATTTCTGGTGTTATGGTGACCCCATCTTTTTTTATTTCTTTTTTTCAACAACAACAACGATAATAAAAATAAGGAATAATTCCAAAAGTGACCCAAAATTCAAACCCAAAATGCAACCCTAAGTCCAGGAACATTTTTTTTCAAAACTGACCCCGGGCAACTTGGCTATTGGGCAACTCGCGTGCAGAATTTGACACGTGGCAAAAAAGTACACATTTTTAGGGCAACTTGGTGTACTTTTTAGGGCAACTGTTGTACTTTTGGGGCAACTGTTGTACTTTTGGGTCAGTTTTGAAAAAAAATGTTCCTGGGCTTAGGGTTGCATTTTGGGTTTGAATTTTGGGCCACTTTTGGAAGAATACCCGATACCCGCGGGGAAACCCGAAAAACCGATGGATAATATTAATCGGGTACCTAACGGGTAATGGGGCGGGTACGGATGTGGATATTATAAACGGGTGCGGGTATGGGTACACTAAAACCCGCCCCGACCCCGACCCATTGCCATCACATATTAAGAGCACGAGGTACAGTCTCGTGCCGTTGTGCTCGAGTCGTGGAAAAAGTGGTGTCACATCATCACTTTTTCCTATAACATCAAAACAACTCATAACACCAAAAACAAAACATCACAATTTCTGTTGTTATGGTGACCTCACATTTTTTTTCTTTTTAATTCAACAACAACAACATTAAAAATAATACATTAATTCATTAATAAAAAAAACAATACATTTCATTAATAAATAATACATTAAAATTCATTAATAAAAAAACAATACATTAAAAATTCAACAATAAATATAAAACATACAACTAATGATTAAGGTTTCACAAATGCTCCACAATATCGCGTCGAAGGTCGTCGTGAACTCTCATATCCCGAAGTTCTTTGTTTTCCTTCGTAGTATCTCGCATCGTTCGACCCAAGCACGTTGAATATTTTGTTGCGGAGAAACGTACATATCTTCAAATTCACTAACATCAAATTTTTGATCTTGCAATATCATGTTGTGTAATATGATGCAACGACACATGATTCTTTTAATCGTGTTCATATGATATGCTCGTGCGGGTTGTTGTATAATTATCCACCGACCTTGTAGGACCCCGAAAGCTCTTTCAATATCTTTTCTTGAACTTTCTTGAACTCTTTTAAACTTCATTGTTTTTTCATCTCTTGCCATAGTAAACGATTTGACAAACGTAGACCATTGAGGATAAATTTCATCCGCTAAATAATAACTTTTTCGTATGTGTCTCAAGCTTTATCCGCTAGAAGGTCATCAAATAACGGTGAACCATATAAAACATTAAGGTCATTTTTTGCCCCCGATACCCCAAAATATGCATGCCAAATCCACAATTTTTTATTCGCAACGGGCTCAAGCATTATAGTCGGGTATTTTTTTTATCACGTCCTTTGAATTGACCATGTAAGGACTTAGGACACTTTGTCCATTCCAAATGCATACAATCAATGCTCCCGAGCATTCATGGGAGCCCGTGTTTCCTTTCATGCAATTCATATACATGTTGAACATCTTGTAAATTAGGGTTTCTCAAAAACTCTTCAACATACAATATATATATGCATTTAGTGAAGTTCTATAAACATTCACGTGAACAACGTTCAACAACTTGCAAATACTCATCAAATGCATCGGGTGATGTACCATACGCCAATTGGCGTATGACGGATGTGCATTTCATAAGAGGACTAAAACCTAAACGACCGGTACAATCGGGACGTTGTTTAAAAAGAAAGTAATCGGGAAGAGGGTCAACATTATAATTAGTAATATCATACACGATTTAAAAAAAAGTGTAGAACTCGTACGATACCTTCGTCGAAAATATTCTTTCGGATATATGGGTGGCATGTTTTCGTCCCTAAAATAATTGCGCCTTAACTTTTCTTCCGCAACTTCTTGTTCACGTGGTATGCCCTAGTATGTTTTTCTGAACTTTCGCCTTCATCATCCTCCAAACTTTCATATTGTTCAAAATATTGATAATATTGTGCATACCGATCCATATCGAGTTGAGAGTAATAATCGTAAAAATCGGACATATCATTGTTGGGATTCATAGTGTTTTTTTGTGTTGTGTATAAAGAAGTGTGTGAAAAAAATAAGTTTAAGGGGGGTTTCTATAGGATTTTGAAAAGGTAATTTAAAAAAAGGGTAATAAAGACCAAAAAACGGCTATTTTTTGAGCTCTTAAATTTTCTAGCCGTTACACATTATTCAGATTTCAAAAAAAAATAAAAAAAATTAATGCACGAAAACGTCAGAACACGAAAACGCGAGACACGGTACAGTGTCTCGCGTTTTCGTGCTGCGTTTTTCGAGACCATTCGGTGGCTCTATAATCCGAGCGTCAAGCACGAAATACGCCACTTTGTTGTGGTCTTGGGTGTTTTGTGAATATATGGCGTATATTATCCACTATGAACAGCCAAAAGATGGGCACCATACCATGTGCTCTAATAGTTATAAATAAGAAAAGTAATTAAAATTATAAAAGAAAAACACATCCATTTCATAAACCATGCAACAAGAAGCATATAGGATTGTGGCTAGCAAAATCCTTTCAAAATAAATCTTCTTTCACAAGTTTAACCAAATATTTTAGCAAGCTCACCGACATTTTTAACTTCTTATAAGAACAAATGCAAATATCTTATAGGGGATTTAATCCGTTATTATATGAAAGTGCTTTAAGTATTAGTAGGTGGTGGCATTGTGTGAGGTGGACCCTTTTAAGGGACGGAACTTGAACACATTTATGTCTGGAGTGTGGCCAAAATATATAAATACTTATTTTGGGGGGGTACCAACTATTAAAACCTGTAATATTTTGCCCTACAACTAATGACTTAATTTACATAGTGAAATGGTACTTGAGATGTACTTTTTTTTGGGAGGGCCCAAAAACCCCCTTTGGTCCTTGTGGGAAGTTCGACCATGGTTGGTGGGGATGATAACTTGAAGTATGCTAGTATGTAAGTAGAGGCCAATTAAATCGCAAAATTACCCTTGTGTATTACGGTGTAATGTGGCTTGAAAAAGGGTGATATCGCCATTTTCGTGTTCTAAACGGCATAATAAACTCAAGCACAATGCTTAATTAGTTCTTTCGCATACGGCATATCACTTGACTAAAATTGAAATGAAATGTAATAAACAAGCCTTTACTTTGGTCAAGTATTAGTACTATAAAATCTAGTTTGGTGGCGTATTTTAAATGAATGGCTAATAAAAAATTTACGTAAACATTCATTAAATTTTATATTTTGAAGACATAACAATTCATCGAAACATAAGCTTAACATAAAAGTTAAGTGGTGACTTTTACTACACGTAATTTTGATAAACATATTATAATGACATACTCGATTAGAATGACAAACCATCTACAACAAATATTTGAAACATTTTTCGCCGTTTTTCTTGCATATATTTTATACAGTGAATGATGACATTAGTTTGACGAACTGAGCATTGCATTGCTATTCCTAAATTATACATAGTCGTGCACCTACGTATAATTTGGAAGGAGCCATGCAAGGCTGAATAGTAGTCACCGTAAGATTTTGATAAAGATAAATTTTTAACTGTAATTCTGAAAAATCAAGATTTTGTATAGTTTGCAAGCGGTACAAGTAGGGATATCTGTATATGTATGCTTATCCTTTTCCCAATCAAATTAACCATCTGTGGATGCGGTGCGGTCTTACTTGACAATTGTTATTCTACCTCTCATTTCCTTTTTTTTCATCATGAAATTCTTTGGACACTTATCCAAATTATCGACTATTGATACCCGACTTGAAGTTTTGACGTTCCTATCCTTTCTTTTCGAGTAATCCTCCTTTGAGTAATGCGGGTAAAGATCCGTGATGCCTTCGGGTGTGAATAACGACTTATGAAAGTATAGGGTTTATGTCACGCCGGGAGGCTTAAAAGTGGTGTCATTCCGCCGCTCCCACAATAAGGCTAATGTTTACTCGCTATTGTGCAAGATCGCCCCGTTTTTCACTGGATTAGGACAAGACGCTAGCGATCAAAAATCGCTTGCCGGCCTAGCTCGACGTCAGGTGACGGCGCAAACTCATATTCACCCCTACGAACAGCTTTTTGTACTAACAAGTTAGGCGCCATCCGTAGGCGCCAAACAAACTATCTGCGGTCCTCAAAAATACTCACCATGAGCAACACGAACAACCTACCCCTAGCCATCCCAAGTCCTTAGGGTTCGTGGAAATACGTAGGTGAAAGCACAAACAAAACCCCCCAGGGCTCTGTCGAGGGCGACTAGCATCCGCTTAGATCTCAAGAATTCTGTCGAAAAGCACTATGAGTACAGCCGAGGGCGAACGCGAAGCGAGTGGGGGGCATATGGCAGTATGGAGGGAGTGAGCGGAGAAGTAAAAAAAGTGGTAGAAGGAGTGAAGCGCAGGCGTGACTTTGGCGGTGAGGCCTCGAAGAAGGAGCATTAGCTCTTTGCGATCAGATGGGGGGCGGATGAGATTCTGTAACACTGACAATTGATCCCTCCAAGAAAGAAAAAGACGTTCTCAGGGGCAAGCGCCGCTTGCGCCACAGGTTCCCGGAGGCGTCTTCAACAAGGTTAAAGTCGAGAAAGTCAAGAATCACCGCGGCATGACCACAGGGGGCAAGGCACAAGATAAAGTACCGTATTCAGAGGAACCCCCCCCCCTTGGAAGCAGAGTCCGGTTAGTGCGTCCCGCGGAGGGGCGTCACATCCGATAGAGCCGTCATGAAAGCTCAAGGTAGTAGCGTGAAAGAAAATCACTTTGGAAAGCGAAGATAGTGAAGATCGACTGGAAATCTAAATCAGAAGGCAGAGTCCAGTGTCCAAGATGACGATCTCTGTCCAACCTTGGGTTGTTGTCCGAGACTGATCCGTCACTCTCGGATACCGTCACTGATTCGACTTCCCAAGCCCCACGAGTCCCAGCTCAAGTAAAAACATACAACGGAAGTGGAAGAGCCTAAGATCACTTAAAAAATCTGCCGCCGTGCGCCAGCTATCAAAAACGGAAAGATGGTCCATGCCAACAAATGGTTGTCAATGATTTTCAACTCACACTCACACGGGAACGCACGGGTGTGTTTGAACACTCTTCCTCCAGAATCCAATAGACAGTTACAATGCCCTGAGAGAAGCATTCTTAAAAATCACATCCAACTAAAAAAGTGCATCATAGACCCATAGTACTCCAGATAACATCAAGCAAAGAGACGGAGAGGTCCACAGAATACTCATACACGGTGTATAAGTCAGAAGTGGGTGTAATGTTAAAGGAGCCCGCATGTATAGCGAATCGTCGATCTCGTGCCAACGGAATTCACTAAACCTGAACTTATAAAAGATTTCATGAGAAATTCCAAACACATAGACGGGGGAGGAATGATCATGTAGCTGACGAGTCGTTTCGCTGATGCAAGGGCAAGAGGGCGAACTCAAATTAGGAAGGAAAAAAGCCCTCTGGCTTGGAAACACCATGCGAGGGGCACGAGGGTGGTCATAATTTCAAAAAATGGGAAGGCTCCGCAGCACATAAATTAAGAGAAGAAAGCCGGAAAGGTCTATCCTTCTCGACAAAACAACCCCAAAGGAGATTCTGGCCTTCGAAAAAAGGAAAGTGTCAAAACCCCACCTCCAATGACAGCCCCGGTTGAAAAACAGAAAGCAAACAAATTTTGCGAATTCCATGGAGAAATAGGGGCTCCACACAGACGCGGATGCTCCTAAGCAGCCACAAATAAGTGATATGCAGCAAAGCCCGTGGGACATAACTCATGAAGTAGTTCGGCATATAATCAATTGAGCTCAATCAAACGTAAGCCGAAAGACCAACAGAAAAAGAAAGGCGAAACTTCCAGAAAAGAGAAACCTCAGCGATTTATAATGATCCAAGTCATGGGCACAAGATAGTGAGGGCAAAAGATTATCCGTAAAGCTTCTCTACACAGAGAGCACAGAATTTCCATTCCCTCCCGTCTTTCGGAGATGATGAAGGGAGCGAAAGGTCCCCTGATATATAGAGCGAGATCGGGAGGCCACACAATGCAAACCGCATGTGCGTCGATGGAGGGTCATCCTTGAGAACTCTACGTGCACTGCTTCATCGACTCCTGCCCGGAAATAGATGAAATCAAATGATCCCATCCACAACCATCGTTTATAAGTGGTTCGTCGGCGGAACATAAATGGGTGGCCGCCCCCATTGGGACAAATCACACTTTTGAGTAAAAAATCAAGGATGATCGAACACCTCAACGTCAACATGGAATGGATTTCATGATATAAGAATCAACATCTCATATAACGAAATCATTGAAACCATGTTACGGAAAATACATGCGTACCCATCAACAACGCACGGAAGATAAGAATACCCCGTCCACGGAGGAAACTTACTCCTAATGAGCATAACGCATGTCCAATTACAAATGTGCAAAAAATAAAGAAAATATCTCCTGGGGCCATAAGACCAACCCCCCTCCCTAGTACAACGTAAGTTAAAGAAGAAAGGGTCAAATTGGCACATCATCCGGAATAGGGGTCCCGAGCAAACAGTAAAGATATGGTTCTAACCTCCAAAGAATAGCACAGAATTAGGCTGAGTAACCTACTCCAACGGATTAGTGACATATTCCTGTGGACCCCGGCGGACCTGACGGGACGATCCCAAGGCACATAGCGAACATAGCGAAACGTGCGTATAAGGTTGCCAACCGATTAGCAAAAGAAAAGAGTACAGAGCGGCAGAAAGTAAACATAGCATAATCAATGACGAATGTCAGTGGGATCTGGTGCAAGTCCGAGACCGATCCTGAGGGAAGTTCATTACCATGATTGGCTGTTTCCAACCTAGAAATTGAGTAAAGAAAAAATGAACGACAGCTAAAGAATGTGTGTCGACTTTAAAGACCTCAATTAAGCATTGTCTCAAGGACTACCCCCTGCCAGCGATAGACTGGAAGGTTGAATCCATATGTGATTCCTAGCAAAATGCGAGGATCTAACGCATACAAGGGGACTTCACCTACACCTTTTGTTCTTAAACGTTTTTTGGAGTAATACATTTACCGGGGAAACCCTTTACCCAAAAAAAAAACCAAATACAAATGACAGAGGAAGATGAGGAAAAGACCGCGTTCATTACAAATCAAGGCATTTTTTGCTACACAAAAATGCCTTTCGGTCTAAGGAATGCCGGTGCAACTTACCAGCGGCTAGTGGATAAAACATTCCACAGACAAATTGGTAGAAACCTAGAGGTCTATGTTGATGATTTGGTCATAAAAAGCCGCACGGAGGATGAAGTTGTCCGCGACATAGAAGAAACATTTAAGACGCTTAGAAAAATTAACATGAAACTGAACCCAAAAAAGTGCACTTGAGTTGAAGATGAATGTTCTTAGGATACAGGTCAATTATTAAAGGATTAGATTATGCCCAGAAAGTAGACGCCGTATTAAGCCTTCAATCACCAAAATGCTTGAAAGATGTGCAGAAGTTAAATGGAAAATTGGCAAGCTTAAACAGGTTCTTAGCAAAATCAGCGGAGAAATCATTACCATTTTTCAAAACTTTAAAAAATGCACAAATAAGAGTGACTTTCTATGGACGGAGGAAGCAGAAACTGCATTCTGACAAATAAAGGAACATATAGCAAAGTTACCCATGCTCACCGCTCCAGAAGAACAAGAGAAACTCATCGTCTACCTGGCAGCATCTAAGGAAGCAGTTAGCGCTGTATTAATGACGGAAAGAGAAGCCAGGCAGATGCCGATCTACTTTGTCAGCCGGGCGCTAAGGGGCCCGGAAGTAAACTACACATCCATGGAAAAACTGGTGCTAGCATTAGTACATGCAAGCAAAATGCTAAAAAGATACTTCCAAGCTCATCCAATCATAGTAGTAACAAATCAACCTATCAAAAACATACTATTAAACCCAAAAGTCGCTGGTAGGATTCAAAAGTGGAGCATACAACTAGGGGAATTTGGCATACATTAAAGGCTAAGAGTATCTGTTAAAGGACAAATGCTAGCCGATTTTATCGTGAAAAGACCAGAAGAAGAAGGCCAGGATGATTCCACAAAGGAAGAAGAACCTCTCCCGGCACAGTAGACCTTGTTCACGGACGAGTCATCTTGTGTTGACGGATGTAGAGCAGAAGTGATACTCACGAATCCGGAAGGGGCAGAGTTCACGTACGCTTTACGATTTCAGTTTGAAGCAACTAACAATGAAGCTGAATACGAAGCTTTAATAGCAATATTGCGGATAACAAAAAAAATGGGCGTCTAAAATCTCCAAGTAAATGTAGACTCAAAACAAGTAGCAACAAAGTAAAAAAAAAAAAAAAAAAAAAAAAAAAAAAAAAAAAAAAAATAGGACTACAACATCGCAAAATAAAACAAGACAATGATCAAATACTTAGAGAAGGTAAAAACATTGGCTAGTACTTTCCGGGAGTTTTCAATAAAGCAAGTTCAAAGAAGCAAAAATAAAAAAGCAGATGCACTAAGCAAAATAGCATCTACCAGCTTCGCACATCTCAGCAAATAGGTGTTAGTAGAAGAATTAAAAGAAAAATCAGTGAATGAGATCGAAGTGCTCGCCATGGTAGAGGAAGAAGGGGATTCCTGGATGACCCTGATTCATGAATACCTCACGGATGAAACTTTACCAGCGAAAAGAAAGAAGGCAAGAGCGATAAAACGAAAGTCACAACGTTTCGCCATCATTAACGGAACGTTGTACAAAAAATCCTTTCTAGGCCTATGGCTTCGATGTGTAGGACCTTCACAAGCAAACTACGTCTTGCGAGAAATACATGAGGGCTCATGTAGCATGCATGCGGGCACACGATCCGTCGTTGCCAAAGCTCTAAGGATTGGATATTACTGGCCGACAATGCATAAGGATGCGAGGGCACTTATAAAAGCATGCCAGGAGTGCCAAGTGCACAAACCTGTCCCAAGAAATCCGCAGGAAAAATTGAATCCGATCACATCTCCATGGCCATTTTACAAATGGGGTATCGACATAGCTGGACCTTTCCCGGAAGGACCTGGAAAAGTCAAATTTCTAATAGTGGCCATGGACTACTTTACTAAATGGATAGAAGCAAAACTAGTGGCAACTATCACAGGAAACCAAGTAAAAAAGTTTGTATGGGAAAACATCGTATGCAGATTTGGTCTTCCGGGAGAAATCATATCCGACAATGGGAAGCAATTCCGAGACAACCCATTCAAAGACTGGTGTGAAAAATTGTGTATTCAACAGCATTTTGCCTCCGTAAAACATCCCCAGACATATAACAACCCAAAATTTTCATCAAATGGAAAATCAACCTATTTTATTATGATCACAATTATACGGGGAAAATTTTTGCTTTATTACGTTACTTGCATTACCAATATCTCAATATGCAATATAACTTGCGTAACTAAAGTAGACGAGCTCACGCAACCAACCTATGCCACCTATATCTATTTATATGTCAAGCAAACATTATAACATATCAAGTCGATATCTTAATATCATTATTACAAAGTACATTACTCCTATAATGTACCATTCACAACGTTATATCAAGACGGGCTTTAAACCGTTATCGTATACCTCTAAAACCCTAAATTCCATGAAGGGTTAATATCTAAAGCGAATGTACAAGCTACTAAAGCATATATACAAGTCATATAAAATCTCATTTGAATAATACTTTCCCTCCAAAATAAGGTACAAGTCCTTTAAATCATAATGTACAAGTCATTAATGCACGATCTCCAAAATAGCCATTTTACCTCCGTTTTCCTAAATGACCTTGTACAATATATCAAGTACAAGATACAAGCAAGTCAACCACTTCATTTACAATCCATAATCATCCTTATTTCATGAAATTACAAGAAACCAAAGTCTAAAACCCTAACCCGAGCTAAATACTAAACCATGACTCGTTTCTTCGTTTTTATCCATTATAAACCTCAACCAACACCCAAATAAGTTGTAATAACTTATTTTACAACATTACTAATCATATACAATCATCATTTCATCTCAATTATACACAAAATGAATCCAAGAAACCCTAATTAAACCCTAATTGGAACTTTTGACCTGTTACCAACTCGTTTATCCAACCCATTATAAACCAACCCTAACCCACCAATCAAATTCTTGTTATTAATCCTTAATACAAGTCTTATGAACATATATCTATCATTACTAATCAAATGTACACGAAATACAAGCTCAAAAACTCAATTCGAGCCCTATTTGACCCGCGACCCTATTCTTTGCATTTTGACCCATTTTTGAAGCTTATCTTTGCAACTAAGCACCATGGTGATTCACCCACATGTTCCATAGCAGCTTACAAGCATCTAGATATACTTCCATGGCTAGAAATCAAACCACATGCTTCCTTTTTACACCATAATCAGCCGCGGCTAAACCACCACCATAAACACTTCCACAAACTTCCACCTTGCACCATGACTCATCCAACACAGCCCCTAGCCTCTCCACATCACCTCCCATGTGTCCTAACCTAATCATTAAGTTTTTTTGGCCTCTAAGGGTTGCTAATACTATAAATAGGAGCACATATACTTCATTTCAACTTATCCCCCACTTCCTCCTCCATAACCCATCATAGAAGCAATACTTTGCTCTAAGAAGATCCTAAAAGGTCCTAAGAAGTCTCAAGAATAGAAGTGAAGCAAAATAAACTAAGAAAAGAAACCCGAGTCTTATACAGGTGGAAACGAAGCTAAAATTCCCGATTTTGACCCGTTTCAAGCTAAAAGCTCAAACCAGGTTTCTTATTATCATAGAGACCTTCTAGTACATTACCCTTATAATGTTCATATGATCACAAAAAACTCTTGTTTAAAGTTTCATACCTCAATTCATGCTCATTTCCATTTGATCTCAAAACCGTACGCCCGAAACCCTAATTTTAATGTTTTTTCTTAAAACTAAAAGTTATAATGGCTAAATGTTGTTATAACCATCCTAACATGCTTAATTAATGTTAAAATAACCACTTTAATGATTATTGAAGGAATTTGAACTGAAAAACACCCGCGTTTACGTTTGAAACCCTAAATTCACCCGTTTTTTTGCTTTCCTAGCTTAACGAATCGTTATTATGAGACTTTCTCTAATGTTAAACCTTCATATATTACTTATATTAACAATAAATAAATGCAAATATATCATTTAGAAACTTAAAATAAGCTTGCATGGCATTTTGGACTTGTTTTGCAAAAGTATTCCATGCAAGGGGTATATATCGTAACTTTCTGAAACTTATAACTAAAAGGACTGAAAATGTCATTTTATCAAAGTTATAACTATAAGAGTCTATTATGTCACTTTCCAAAGTGCAAGGTTTACTTTGTACATCTTTTAAACTTGAAGGACCAAACTCGTAAAAGTGCAAACTCCAAGGGTATATTTTGCCATTTTTCATTCTTAAGGGTGTAAAATGTAACATTTTGAAAAAGTATAAAAACATGTTTAAAACATTACAAGACATAACTTTAATTAACGCTTGTCGTGCTTATCATTTCCAGGTATTAATCAAAACGCTTAAAACCGATTATATCATATCACAATACTAGGGAGCTTCATATTAAGAGGTTTCATCTTGGTATTACGTTCTGACTGAGTTGTTGGGTTTACGATTTAAAAAGTGCCTAGCTTCCTCAAACGTTTTACTGAATGACCTCTGAATTATGATGGCCCGAACGGTGATACAATAATTCCAAACTTTCCAATCAAACTCATAACAATATTAAACTCTTGAAACCAAAGTTCTAGAATACAATCTTCCTAAGACTTGACATATTTACTCAGGTTGCGTGACGTGGCTGTTTTCTAACAATTGCTAATAACCTTCCCTGTTAAATATTGTGATAGATCGTCACTTTCATATTTGGAATAAATTACATCTACCTATCAGGTGAAATTCATAACCTCGCCTTTACTTATTTACATGTTTTATAAACCTGCGAGGGGGATACATGCTTGCTACAAACTCTTTTATATACTAGTTTATCTTATAACAATGTGATTACTTTTCAAAGACTTAATGAGTTCATCAGTGTTTTGAAACCCGGTTCGACCCGGCCGGGTCAACCGGTTCAACCGGTTCCGGCCGAAAAAACGGTTCAAATTAAACCGTTTCGATATTTCGAAAACGCCGGTTTTTGGACCCGCCGGTTTGGAGAGAACCCGGGATCTAACCCTGTTCATGAACCCGCCGGGTTTTCGGTTTTTTTTCATATTTTTTTATAAATAAAACATGTTAATTGTATATATTTGCGACGTAATTTTAATTTTACATGTTATATTTGTTAATAAATATTCTTTAGGCTTAATATATGGAATATTTCATGATTTATATACATACTTTCTTTCTAATTATTGAATATATATATATATATTGGAAAACCGGGTTGACCCGGCGGTCCAACCGGTTGAACCGGTAACCCGGTGACTCGACCGGGTCGATTCAAAACCCGGTTTTCAAAACATTGGAGTTCATAACCTCACATACTTTATAAACCCGTGATACCTGCTATAAACTATGAATGCAAGTGTTTTCTAAACTATATGCTATCCTGATATATTATTGCCTAAGTAGATGAAAATATCTATTTGGGTATTATCTCCCAATATCACTTTAATATCTCTTTGGTTAGTATCTCCCAATATCTCTTTAATATATCTTTGGGTAGTATCTCCCAATATCTCTTTAATATCTATTTGGGTAGCACTCCCAAATTTCTTTAATATCTATTGGGTAGTACATCCTAAAATATTCATTAATAATCACTTATGGGTAGTATCTCCTGGTATCTCTTTAATATCTCTTTGGGTAGTATCTCCCAATATCTCTTTAATATCTCTTTGGGTAATATCTCCTAATATCTCTTTAATATCTCTTTATGTGATTCATGAGTTTAGGGTAATAATATTGTTCTCCATGATAATACTGTTCTCCATGATAATAATGTTCTCCATGATAATTATCCCTGCAATACCAATATTTCTATTATGATAACTTGTATTCAACTATTACATATCAAACCTATGAATTTCACTCAACCTTTGTGTTGACCCTTCTTTTTATGCATGTTTATCCCAGGTAATTGAGCAACTTATGGCACGGAGTGGCATGGACATGAAGATGGCTAAAACTTGTTATCATTCAACATTTTATGTTTCTCTAGATTTGGGCCCTGCCTTTTGTAAAACTACAGATTTTGATATGAATGATAACGTATCTTTTGAACAACGTCTCTTTTGAGTCGTTTTCTATGATTATGATTGTTGTATCCATGAAGTAATACCCTAGATTAGCTTCCGCTGCTATATTTGTCAAAATGGGGGTGTTACAGATTGGTATCAGCGCCATGGTTATAGAGAACAAGGTTAAAACCTTAACTATAACCACATTTCTTTTTCTAGCCATCAAAGTCCTCCGTGCCACTACATTCCGGATCAGTATGTAAAGATACATAACTATTATACTATATTATACCATAAATAACTTATGTTATTTACGACTGGGTTGTTAACAGAACGATGTCTTCTCCCAACCACTCTACTTCCGATATTGAGGATGCTTTTTCCTCTATGAATATTCTTAACTATACTTCAGTCTCATCGGATTATTTCCTAACTTCATCGGGAAACATTTCTTTTAACTCTTAGGAAGACTCTAATATAATCCCATCAGTGATCTTACCCTTTTACAATAATCCTTGTTTAAAGGACGTACAAGCATTTTATGCTAGAGAATCACTTATTTCACCACCAGATCCTATTACTCCACCAGCTATTTTGACTCCATCTCCAGTATTACCACCATCACTACTATTTGATCCCCGATATTTCTTTATTCCTGAAGACCTATTACCACCTAAGAATCCCCCATCTTCTTCCTCAACTACGTTATCTAATTCATCTCGGAATCAAACCTGTGATTTGGTATCACCATCTTTCTCAGTTTATACACCTACCCCACCTCAGATATTTGAAATAGGAAAAAGTTCATTTAAGATACATATGAAGCATCATGAGGAACAAATTGAAGATGTTTTGATTTACTTAGATAAACTCTCTTTTCACCACATTGAGAAAATGGAAGAAGGACGTATTAATGATAGAATGGTCATACGAAGAAATGGTAACGAACTAAAGACCAAACTTAAGAGAATCCGTACTCAGATTATCAAACTTCAAAAGAAGCAGTTAGGGCAAAAGGATAAGATTGCATTTGCTCACTACATAATTTCCAATCTTGAATAAATCATTGAGGAGAACTAAGCTCGTCACCAAACAGATCAGGAGGATCTTTAGGATGTCATCTACCGGCTCAAAATCAACTAGTTATAGCTTCATCCTAACCACGGGATGTATGGTATAAATAAAAACACTTGTCAAATCTTGACTATTTACAATACTACGGCATTTTGTACTTAATACAAAGTCAATCATCCCGTTACTCTTTTGTTTTCATCTAAGTCGTAGCTTATAAAATAAGCCACGAAATAAGCTTAACAGCTTATTTGGCTTAATAGGCAAAAATGTGTATAAGAATTAGATGTGGGGAAAGTATACTGGATGAGCTATTGAAGCAAATGGTAAGACGTATGGTCTATAAGTGTGAGGTCGTGGGTTCGAGTGTGGCAAACCCCAACTTTTTGCTCTTTTTTTATTTTTGCTTATTTTCAAAAACTAATTATTGGAACTTAAAAAGGACACAAAATTAAGCACTTTTAATGAAAACAATATTAACTGAAACTCAAAATTAAGCTCTAAAATAGCTTATTAAAAAGCTGTTACAGAAAGTGGTGTTTAAGCTTGCTTTTGCTTGATTCTACTTAATCACTTGTAAAAAGCTCAAGTTAAGCTCAAATTGAAAAATAAAAGATGTTCAAAATCCCTTGAGATGTGCTTAAGCTAATTTTAATAAGCTAAGATCCATTTAAACACTTTATGTTGACTGAAATTAAGGCTCAAATAGGCAAACTCAGAACTAAACTCTAAAAGCTCAAAAATCTAATAAGCTAGAATACAATATAAGCCAAGACAGAAACTGAGCTTATGAGAACTTAACAATCCACTACTAAGCAATGAATTCAAATCATTAAAACAGCTACTATAAGCTAAGTTTCTAAAATTAAAGGCTAATCTAAGTTACTACTGTTTTTGGAATTTTTGAGATTTTTATGAACTTTTTTAAAAACAAATGCACCTTAAGGAATAAGCTAGAAAATTAGAAGCAAGATTTAATCTAACTTTAACTATATCTAATCTATAAGCTTATAGAATTTTAGAACCTAAATCCTACAATTACTACTTAAATGAAGCTTAAAAAGTCAACAGTAGTAACTGATGTTACTACTGCTGATGCAATTTGCAAATGAGCTAGAAACAAATGCAGGCCACCAAGGTGGTTTCTACTGCACTAAAGGCACTCAAATAGAGTGTATAAACTCTTAGCAATCCAAGTCCAAGCCTAGGAAAGCTTGGATCAAGCTTTCACTAACAAAGAAAAGGTATACAATTACCCTGGTGCTGAGACATCTAAAATAAGCCCTAATTTACTCATTTTTAACAACTAGCTTATGAAATCTCTTTTCCTAATGATAATTAATGAAATCAAAGCTGACTCAATTGTTTTGCACAAAGACCTTTGACTTAATGAAGTCAAACTAAGATAAACCAAACACTCCTTAAAGCTTATGACAGATTTGAAAAATCTCTTAAAATGAAATCTACTAATTAAATCCTTAATACCAGATGATTAACAGATTATAACTAACTTAAATAACATAATCTAACTACTGAATTAAGCTAGAATGCAAGATCTTAAGAAATTACACTAATATTTTTGGTTTTTATGGATTTTTATGACAGAAATTAGAAACTAATGATCTATATCTATTTAAGCAAAAACAGATGATGAATAAGCATAAAATAACAATATAGCACTAAATTTATCAACTAGAAAACAGATAAGCACTTTTAATAAGCAAATAAGTAAATCTAAGCTAATTAGGCAATTTAAAGCTAAAAATTAAAACAAGGAAAGTAAAAGGAAAACTTACAGTTTGCCTAGCTTAACAAGGCACAAAATGACTCTCAGAGCTTTGCTACAAGCTCTCCTAGCTTATAAATAAGCTAGGAGTAAAGTCCTTGAGAGCTCTTCCTTTTCTAGCTCTCCTTCCATTAGCTTAAAAGTCCACAGGCAAAGGTAAATAAGTACTTTAGCTAGTTTTAGATATTAAGTATGATTAAGACCAAGTTAAGCTCAAATCATGAGCTTAGAGACTCATGAGAGCTGTTGAGCTTATAGGAGCTTATTTAGCTTTAGCTTAAAATTTTAGGACAAATGAAAAAGAGAGAGAGCTTATGAATGTAAAAACTGAATTTCATTAACAAAAGCAACTGATTACATTACTTTAAAAAGAAATTACAAAACATTTAAGGAAAATTACATTTGGCTAAAAATGAAATTTTAAGCTACCTAAAAGCTAATAAAAAACTAGATGTGTGTGTGTGTGAGGTGAGAACCTATTTATAGTGCCAAGCTGAAGCTTTTAGGTCTTTACTTGCATCCTAAGCTTCTCTCAATCTCAGCCAATCATTTCTTTCAATCATTTGAGGGTTATTATAAGCCGTTGGATCAAATGTGGATGCTCAAGGATTGCCAAGCTGTCATTCTCATGATGTGACAGCTTGTGCTAGTTTTGTGAGTGAATGTAGTGCAAATTCCTCATTCCTTTGTGCTTTTTCCATAGCCATGTGGCTTTGATGCTTGGGTAGACAAATGAAAGCCCTTGATATTACAAATTTGACCCTGCCATCTTGTTAACGATCCCTTGAATTACCTTAATTGCCCATCAATTGGGGAAAGCCCTTTGATTTACCTTGGGTAAAGATGGAGACGACGGGTGAACAGTAACCATGTTTTCCCGCTTGTTTTAACTGTAAAGGGGGTAATTCAGTTTAAACTTTGGAGATATTGCAAATATGGTCATTGTGGTTGGTTATAAAAGGTATAGTGTAAAAAAGAGACTTTTAGAAATGGCAACAATGGCCCTTGGAGTTTTATGAAAAGGATATTAGGCTAAGGGGTTGGGCTTTTAGATCCGGGCATGGCCCATTTAGGTTTAAGGACTATTTTTGTAACTTTTGAAACTTGAAGGGCTATTTTGAAACATTTTGGGTCTTGTCTTTTGTGGTTGACTTCTGTTGACCAAGATTGACTGGAGTTTACTGAAGATTTGACTTTTTCTGGCTTTGGCTTCCAGCTTTTGTTCACTCTTCCGTTCTTGTGTCCGTGTTTGCCTGTTTTTGACGGTTTTCTTTTGATTTTTCATATATCCGTACCTGCACACACAAAAAACAAATACAAGCATATTTTTGCCATTTTTGGTTTGTTTTGGGCTTATTTTGGGCCATTTTAGGTATAAATGGATATGTGTATTTAACACTTATCAAGGACACTCCCACATCACCACAAGTTGTCTCACATCCTCCACTTCCTATCTTACCCATCAACTCACATATTGCTCACACTTAAGCTCAACCTCAAAGTAACAACCAAACTCAACACACACCACCTCTATCTCCAAGTAGAGAAAGCCTAGTTGATGACATTAATCAACTACAAGACCTATCTATCCTCTTAGCCATGCATCTCACTCAACAACAAGACAACATTCCCTCATTACCTTACTCTCCAAACTTACCATACACCCTCAACATCAACCAAGTTGAAACCTATGTTGGGTATTGCCCTTGTTGCATCTTCACCCAAAAACAATTCCTTGCTTTAAGTGAGGATATCAATTGGATTGAATTCCTCCTCACTCGACCACCCATCCAACCACCTAGAGTTCAAATCGAATACCCATCCACAACCGCCACCGCACCAAAACATCATCCAACTAACTAATCTCGTAAATATCCATCAATAATCGTCAAAACATTTGTAACGCAGCAAGACCAAATCCTTCTAAGGGCTATTTAGATTATCTATTAAGTATCAAAATGCTTCCCTAAGAATATATTTAGTATTTTTATTTATGTATGCTTGTGTGTTATTCACACACATTGTCTTAAATGAATGAAGTATTTTTTTTTGCTTTGATGTTTGCTTGCACTTGTCATATTTTTCCTTCCTTCTTGTTACATGTTAGAAATATTTATATTGTTCTATCTCGTTTTTGTAGCCAAGAAACCATAGCTCGATTCCTTGGTGCCCTCGAACAAGGGGGAGCACACATCAAGGGGGAGCATTTATTCTGTCGATTTAACTAGCAATTCTCGACGATGTCTTTTTGATTCTACAAAAAGGGGGAAAATAACATGAAACTCACTAAATACTTGTTTAAACCTAATTTTATATTTAACGAGTTTAAATTTTGTAATCATCAAAAAGGAGGAGATTGTTGATAAAAATATCATGCCTAAAAACATTACTAATATTTCTTCACATCTTTACGTTTTGATAATCACAAAATATAAAAAAGTTCAAAGTAAAATTAAACGTAAACAAGTAATTAGTAGTAAATTCCCATTTCAACAAATACATCACTTAAAGGTATGAATAAATAAATCAAAGGAGAATTTTTTTATTCAACCTCAAACACTTTTAATAAAATGGTGTAAACAATTTTATAAAGCATTACAAAACATTTTCTATAATTAAAAGAAATGTTTTATTCAAAATAAACATTTTGAAACTCAAATTTTCGAACCTAAAATGGCTAGAAAGTTTTAAAAAATTATTCCTACACAAAAGGACAAAATGGGGAGCACCCAGTCTAGGGCGGCCCCCTTAAATACAAGGGCGGCCCTCTTAATTTTAAGGGGACCGCCCACCTATTTAAAGGGACCCCCCATAGACTAATGCTCCTCCAGTTTGTCCTATAAATACTGGACTATTCCTCACTATTTTCTTACCTTTTGCTACAACAATCATCTTTCTATTCTAAAACAGCCCACACATCTCAATTAAAACCCTTTGATCATCTAATCATAAAGCTTCGTCTAGACTGTTTCCAAGTGGATCCAAGCTTAATTCCTCAAGTGTAAGAGAATAATACTTCCATCATCAAGTGAAGAAGTATTACAACCTTTGTGTGTTTGTTGCAATTCTTATTGCATCCATACATAGACTAGTAAATCATTTATAAATCCTTGATAAAATTGTGTAGTTGTTAGATCTTGGTGATTGTAGTAGAGTATAGTTAGATCTTGGTGATCATTTCCTCGTAGTTGTATAGTTATGTTTTATTTTAGTAGTGGCTTGTGAAGTAGTGGTGTGAAGAAAACGAAGGTGTGGAAGAAGTTGTGTAGTCATGAACAAGTCGTGAAGTCAAGTTTGTTAGTGACGTTATGTAGATGTTCTACTAATATTAGAACTCAACATCTAGCTTTAGTGTCGGAAATCAAGATAAGCGGAAAGTTGTGTAAGGTTTCTTTCCGCCATAAGGGAGCTCGATGACACAGTGAAGAAAACTCTCGATTAGGTGCTCGAGAGTGATATGGCGAGAGGTGCATCGATACCCCGAACCACTATAAATCCTCGCGTTGTGGTTTGATTGTTCTTACTCTTATCTCTTATCTTACATTATTTTTTCATACTATCCTATTGATTGTTTAGAATCAGTATATTGTTCATATTGTGCAAGGCGTGTTAAGACTATCACATTAAAGTCTAATCTAGAATTTTAATAAACACTTTAAAATGGTAAATTAAAAAGTATAAACTATTCAACCCCCTTCATAGTTTTTTCACACAATTCTAATACATTTAAAGGCACTGCACACTAAAGGATTTGGTATACCTAAGGGACCGCATAGAACAATAGGTTTTCTAATGCCGACATCTGTCATAAAGCGAGAGGATTATGTGGACCGAAAGAGCACTAGTGGTATTTGTATGTTCGTGGGATTTTGTTTGATATCTTGGTTTTCAAAGAAACAACCCGCTCTTGCTATATCCACTACCAAAGGCCGAATGACTAAGCGCCCTGGAAAGCATGTCAACAAGCACTATGGATGAAACCAGCTCTTATCGACTACGACGTTCGACTCGACGACGTCCCGATCATGTGCCACAATAAAGGCACGATTGACCTTAGCAAAAACCCGGTGCAACTTTCTTAAACCAAACATATTGAAATTCGTCACCACTTTCTTCGTGATAATGTCCAGAAAGGACATATTTCAATCGAAAAAGTGCCGTCCGTCAACAACATCGCCGACATTCTTACGAAACCCCTTGAACATGAATCATTTAACTATATACGTCTTGGTTTAGGAATGATGGAACTCATTCCATAAATCGTATTAGTCCATTTCTCTTTCTTTTGTCTCAATTCTAGTCAGCATTCCATTCCGCGTCGTGACAATTTAACTACTTCATCAAAAACTAGTTAGATATTTTTAATTTGCGAAATGCAAATTAATTAGTCATTCTTCCTCGCAAATACGTGTCAAAAATTTAAAAGTCCGAAAAACCCTCGCTGAGGGCGGCCCTCATATCTCAGGCGGCCCCAAAGCATATTTGGGCGGCCCCCTGATCGATATGGGACCGCCAAAAGCAGACACAAATATTTAACACTTAGTCAAAAAAATTTCAAAACTCAAAACAAACACCCCTTCTCCCTACCTCCTGGCATACGACGAAAACGACCAAAAACAACCCAAAACTCAAAATCAAACCATTAAAAAAACCTTATTGAAAGATCTAACCAACACCTACAATCCATTCTAACATCATAAAGATCATCAATTGTAAGTCATTTCATCTATTTTCTTTCAATTTGAGTCTAGGGTTCATGATGAACACAAAAATTAAAATTGGGGATTTTTCATTTTTCTTTCAATTTTGTACAATTAGGACTACTAGGATACAGTGTATAACTAATATGCTTTCCTTAGACATATGATTTACATACACTAGTGAGTTTGTCGAAAAATTGATTTCGAACCAAAACTGAAAAATAAATGAAAAAATAATAAATCTCGAATAATTAAGTTATAAATTAAAAGAAAAGCTAAAATGACCCCAAAACACCCACCAATTCCACTCAAAAACCCCAACCGACCAGGACTCTACCTCCCAACCCGAATACTCCCACAACAGCATAACTTGAATTAAAAAAGACAAATGTACGGTTTGATGACGAGACAAAAAAAAATCGAGTGAAAACCATACCCCGGGGAGTATGTGCCCCCATCCCCAAACCTCAAATTTATTATTCACATCACTCACAATGAACAGTAATAAAATTGTTGTTATGCATTGTTAATACAACTTAAAAACGTTTTTAAACACATGCATAATGATCTCATGAACAAAGGTCGAGATACATAATTCATATGTATTTTTCAACATGTTTAGATGAGCAATATCAAATTAAGGAGCATTTGGGTTAACTCTCACTCCATAGATCTTTATATTGGGTTAAGTTAATCCATCTCCATATTGGTCACAATTAACATTTCGGCACACACTATATACCTCTTTCAATAAGGGAACCTTACTAAAATTGTCACTCTCTTAATTAGGTGAAATGACGTTGGAAGAAGAACTACGGTACACTAAATCATACATTCCAAAAATCTCAAATGAAAACTATCTCCCTAATAATTTAAAACCCTTCGTTCGAAACCTAGAATGTAGAACAATTCATGAAGGTCATCTTGTATCTCTTGAACCTACTAAATATGATAATATTCAAATTACGTTTTAAATTATCAAACTTCTAAAATTATATGAACTCCACGAAGGGATTTGCCCAAGATTTCTACTTGAATTCTATTATTCAATAGAAATTACTAGAGACAATAATCAAAACATCTTTTTTAAATTCTGGGCATTAAAAAAAATATTTAAATTTTCAATCGAGTCATTTGCCTTAATTCTCTCCATTCCATGTGAAGGAGAATGCTCTTACTCTGAAGATTCATCCCTCGATTATTTAAGAATTAATCAAGAATCTAACACCCCTTACCAAACACACATTACAACACCAAATGAAATTATTTAATCTATCCCAACAAATGAAAAAACTTTTTCCAAAACAAAATTCTCAAAGAAGAGCTTCGTCTGACATTGAGATCTTGGAATGAAATAATTTCAAGACATCTACTTTGGTCATTCAACAATAACTCCACATTTTTCTTCCCTGATGCATTATGTCACATGATGTATTGCATTCTAACAAGTACTCTTTAACTTTGAGCCTCCCTATTTTCTAACAAAAGAGCTTGAAAATATTAAAAATCAACAAACTTTCAATTCCATACAAAATATTAAAAATTAACCAAACTTTCCAATTCCATATGGAATGATTCTGAATCGTCTATATGATCACCTTATCAAAATTAATCCTCATCTATAAAAATCAAAATATATATTATATTGGCCATCCATGCAACCTTGGGTTCATCCTAATCATCTTCAAGCAATCATCTCTATATCTTCTAAAGAAGTCACAAGTAATGATTCAGATACCTCGACATGTGTTTGAGCTATTTCTACATCTTACTAATTTTTCTCCTTCTCTTTTCCACCTTAATATGCTAGACATATGTACTATTATTATTGCTATGTAATATCACTTTGACTTCTATCTCGGTTATTCTAGTACGTGTATAACTTCTTTCTATATGACATTTCATGGACTTTTATGTCATTTATATGCTTCTACCTAGCTCCATTGCATGTTTTTCTTTTTAGATAGATTATGTGATTCTTAAAAAGATGGGAAATGCCACAATCTTCCTTCCAACCTTCTTATTTTTGGGTAATTCTGAAAAACAAGCGACATATGGAGAATTTCGTAACTCTTTAGAAAATGGCCCCCCAAAACACACGGTGGCCCACAAATATATATGGGACCGCCACATGTTTACGGGACCGCCAACAGAAGAAGTCACGAAATTATTCCTGTCTCCTCTTTTTCAGCATCCCTGTCCCTTTTTACTCCAGTCACAACTGTACTTTTCCCAAATAAACCAAACACATTTTAGATGTTTCCCTCTCCAAACACTATGCTTTATATAAAATTCACCTATTTAACAACATCACCTCATTCATCCTCCTCACACTCAATCACTCCTTCTCTAAATTCTTCACTTCTCTTTTCTCTCATGTCATCCTCGAGTAAGGCATCTCGTGATTACTCACGAAAACACCGAAAAGCCATTCTCGAACCTTGGAGGCACAGTCATAACCTTCTTCCCCCACAACCTTCTCCTTCACCAAAAGGGCCTACACCTACCTCTCCCACCTCTACTAAATCTTTTTCATCCTCTCCACCTCCACAAAACTCAACTCAAAACCTTAATGAACTTTATCACTTATCAAATCTCCTTGACATTAACCTCCAAAAAGCAATTGAAGCTACTAATCCCTCACCTCCTACCTCACTATGTATCCCTCCACCTTCTTTAGATCAAGTAAACTTTCATTCGGAGTTTTGTCATTGTTGCTTGGAAACCCAAAATCTATTTGATACATTGAAAGATGACCTTAATCGTATTTAATTTCTCATCATTGGTCCTTCCACTCAATTTCCCTCCTCAATAACAACCTCCTCACCATAATTGAGCACTCTCAAATGCTTAGTTTCCCTAAATAATAAACAACCCATCTTTTGATTATGGCATCTTACAGATTTCAAGAATTCACTAGTCTAGCTCTATGCCTTAATATGTCTTTACTTTGTGCTTATCTACTTTATATTGTAATGATTCATACCATCATAGTATGAATCTATCTTATCTTTTATTTAGTTTTACTTGAAATCAATGTTTCTTGTATGAGTTTCTTAAGTGATGAATGAAACTACTTTATGGTTTAACTTGCATGAATTGCTATATTGCCACTAGTTAGGAATATATTCTTTCACTTGTACTTCTAACTATGTTTTGTAGCAAACAATTTTCGTACGATCGATCCCTTGGTGCCCCAAACGAGGGGGGCCTACATCAAGGGGAGTCTAGATATCGTCGACTTCTTTCTTTCTATAACAAGGGGAGAAATGGAATGAAACTCATTAATAATTTAAAACCCTTATATATTATACAAAATGAGTTTATATTTTGTCATCATCAAAAAGGAGGAGATTGTTAATACAAATAATGTCTAAAATCGTTATTTATATTTTTCGACCTCTCAACGTTTTGATAATAACAAAATGTAAAAAACGTTTACGATAAAAATAAACGTTTACAAATTATTAATCGTAAAATTCTATTTCTAAGATTAGTGATCACTTAAGGTATGTACAAACAAATCATTAAGCATGATTAATAATCAAGAAAATATTTTTTCTTAACCATTACATTTTCACAAAAGTATTTCTACAAAAAAAAAATCAACTTTCTTCAAGGAATGTACCTGGTACTATAAAACTATGTGAACAAAAAATGGTTCTCAACCACCCATTTAATGCTTGACATGTGTATTAGGTTAACTTGTAAACCCTAATTCGTTTACCTATAAAATGAAAGGGATTCCCAGAGTAAATGTTATCTCTTCCAATTAATGTGATTCACATTGAAGAGTTCATTTATCTCTCAAACAAACTGACTCGCACTACTAAAAGCTGAAGCTTCAGTTTAATCATAACAAGTTTGTTTTCTTATTTCTCATAACTTTGGTTAAAGAATAAGTTCGAAGGAGATAGCACCCTAATTGTCATTCAACCACCTTGTTATTCCGCAAGCAAGGTGTGTCATAGATTCTTTATTTGATTCTAATAAAAGTACTATACTTGAAAGTACGTATGTTATTATTAAACTTGTTCGTTATATTGCTTATATATATTTGTTTAAAACTCACTTTGTTGCCATGAAATGTGATTAGTTTAATTTGATAAACTTTATATCACATTCCTAGGGACCAACAGAATGCTTCTTTGTCAAGTCTTAGTTTTATTTTCATTGCAATTAATGCTTCCTTGTATGAGCTTGTTAAGTAATGAAATGACACTTACTTTATATGATTAACTTTGCATGAATTGGTATAGGTGGCTACCTAGTTGATAATATATTGTCTTGCACTTATACCTCTAACTTTGTTTTGTAGCAAACAATTTTCGTAAGATCGATCCCTTGGTGCCCCAAACGAGGGAGAGCATACATCAAGGGGGAGTCTTGATATTGTCGACTTCTTTCTTTCTACAACAATTCGACGATCATTCTTTTTGAATTCGACAAAAAAGGGAGAAATGAAATGAAAACTCATTAATAATTTGAAACCTTTAATTTTATACAAAATGAGTTTATATTTTTTCATCATCAAAAAGGGAGAGATTGTTAATACAAATAATGTCTAAAAATGTTATTTATATTTTTCATCCTCTTAATGTTTTGATAATAACAAAAAGTAAAAACGTTTACGATAAAAGTAAACGTTTACAAATTATTAATCGTAAAATTCCATTTCTAGGATTAGTAATCACTTAAGGTATGAACAAATCCAACATTAAGCATGATAGGATTAAGAAAATATTTTCTCTTAACCGTCACATTTATTACAAAAGTATTTCACGAAAAATAATTATACAAAATATTTTCTAATTAAAAGAAAAGTTTTATTTAAAACTTACATTTGAAATTCAAATTTGAATCTGGTCCCCCCCCCCAAATGGAAGCTTCCATAACAGAAACAACCTTCAACACAAAAAGACAAAAATAGGAGCGGAGTCTAGTGGCGCCCTCCTTATAGGTCTAGCGGCCCCCAGATATATCTGAGACCGCCGGGACCGCTGCCAGCTAGCCATTAGAAATCCTGTCTATAAATACTGCTCTATTTCTGGTAGAAAAACATACCTCTTTGCACGAATTTTTCCAGTCTTCTTTCTCTCTCTAAAAACCTTCTTTTTCTCACTAAATCTCTTAATCACTAACATGGTTTGATCTTTTTTCAAGTGATCTAATCTCTTCTTCTCATCTATCATCTCCTCTTTATCAAGTGCAAGAGAAGAAAATTCATATTTGCTAAAAAAATGAATTGTTATTTAGTAATCTCTCATCTCTTCTTCTAAGTATCAAATCTCTAATGTAATTATCTTGTGTAATTGTTTAAATCCGATAGTGTAGATCTTGTGATTGTGTAGTGCTTGTGAAGTGGTAGATTGGTTCTAGCTAAGATTAGGACTCGACATTTAGTTTAGTGTCGAAAAATAATGTAAGCAACGTGTAAACGGTTTTCTCCGCCTGAAGGGAGCTTGTTGACATAGTGGAATCTCGAGTAGGACACTCAGGGAATAGAGTAGGGCGAAGAAGAGCTTCGTAGCCGAACCACTATAAATCTTGGTGTCTTGGTTTGATTGTTCCTTCTCTCATCTCTTTATATTGTTGTGATTGTTATTTAGTATTAGTTTAGATATTTACATTGTTGATTCAAAATTTTGATTGGTTGAACATACAACTCGAATCTAAGTATTTTGAAAGCAAACTTTTAAAACGTAAAACAAACCTGTAAACTATTTAACCCCCCCCCCCCTTCTAGTTTCCACATTATGTATCAAGTTTAAAACGTAAAACGAACCTGTAAACTTTTCAACCCCCCTTCTAGTTTCGGCATGACCCGTTCTTTTATATCCGTTTTCCAAAGTCTTAGACTTTATCCAAAAATCACTTTCAAACTATAATTCACATTTCCCTACTAACGTCAAATCTATACGTTTCATTCAAAACTCATCCCAACAATTTATTTTCCACAACAAGTCTATATAGTTAAAACGCTTAATATATAAATGTGTTATATGTGTAGATAAGTTATAATATTTATACGCCATCTTATAAGTGTAAAAATAAGCAATAAGCCCTTAAAAATCAAACCTTTATGGTTTTCTTCTTGGTTCGCCACACATATAAGCTCAAATAAGCCATTCGAGCATATCAATAAGCCAAAATAAGTAACAAGCACTTTTGGAAAATATTTATTTTTGACAAAGTAACCACAACAACACAACTACAGTTTCTCCTTATTCCTTTTCATAAATTTCGACACATAAACACAACCTTTTAAGGTTTGATAAATTTTAAAGCTTTGATTTTTAACAAAATACTTGTACAACTAGCTTATTCATACGGTAAGGATCAAAGAAGTATAAGAAAAATATAGAAAAGATGAACTTATGAAGATGATGGATTAAGAGGTGATTAGAAGCTAACGAACAACTCGAATGATACTTAAAATACTCCAAATAACTATACAAAACAACCCTAAATAAATTCTAGCTTCAAAATCTTGATCAAGGGTGAAAAAATATGTGTGTGTGTGTGTGTGTCTTTGGCGTCAAACAAAATGAGAGGGAGGAGAGGGAGAGATATTTTTGTTGTCTGTTTTTCTAGAGTGAGAAAATAATTTAAGGTGAATGGATGAATGAAGTGTGTGTAGACAATATATCATCAATAAAAAATAGGAATCCTAGGATAGAAAAACATCTAGGGAACATGGTTGCAAAACTTTAGGGGGAATGTTAGGGTTGTGGGTGGTGGCGTCGATAAGACGGACACAAAGGAGGGGGGGTTAAAATTTTGAATTTTGATCATGCATAAAGGAATCCCATGAACCTTGGATATTTCCTTCACACTTAAGATATTTGTAAATGACATCGACGGTATCCACAAAAACTGAAAACACGCGATAACTTAAAAGAATTTCTAAAAATTTAAATATTTAACCAAAACGCAAAAACATGACATTTATCAAAAGGCTACATAAATTAGCAAGCCGGAACACATCTGGTAATGATTCTCTGATACATGCGGGTAAACTCCCCGGTTAAACGCAAAATTACACGCAATTAATAAAAGTCAACTAATTTACGAAAAAGTCAACGACCATAAAATAGAAATTTTTACGAGGTGTTACATCCTTTCCCCGATAGAAGAGCTTTGTCCGCAAAGCTCAGGATGTGATATCCGGTGCAGATAAGGGTTTTGAAAATAGGTGCAGGTATTTCTTTCGAAACTGGTCTCATGTTCCTAGGTGAACTCAGGACCTCTCTTGGGAGGGGGAAGTCGATATGCAACGGTTCCAACCTTAGCAAGAATTTTGAAAGGTCAATATAACGAGGGTTCAGCTTTACCCATTTGCCGAAACGTATCACCCATTTCCATGGTGAAACTTTTAACATGACCTTATCCCCGACTTGGAACTCCAAAGACTTACGTCTCTTGTCGGTGTAGCTCTTTTTTCTATCACGTGCAGCTTGAATACGACTTTTTATTTAGATGATCTTTTTGGTTTTCTCGTGGATAATCTCTGGACCTGTGAGTTGGCTGTCTCCAACCTATGACTCTGCTTTAAACGCTTGACCTCACGGTCCATGATTTCAACTGGTTCTTCGACGAAATGAAGCTTGTCATCGATTTGGATTTCATCTAACGGAATAACAATTGTTTCGTTGGATAAACAGTTCTTTAGATTTGACGCGTGGAAGGTAGTATGGACTCGACTGAGTTGCTCTGGAAGTTCAAGTCAATATGAAACGGTTTCAACCTTGGCAATAATCTTGAAAGGTCCAATATAACGTGGGTTCAGCTTTCCCCGTTTGCCGAAGCGTATCACCCCTTTCTATGGTGAAACCTTCAGCATGACCTTATCCCCAAATTGGAACTCCAAAGGCTTATGTCTATTGTCAGCATAGCTCTTTTGTCTATCACGTGCAACTTGAATACGACTTTTAATTTGGATGATCTTTTTGGTGGTCTCATGGATAATCTCTGGTCTTGTGAGTTGGCTGTCTACAACCTCAGCCCAGCCTTTTATAAAATCAATCACACAAGCACGCAACATGTCTTCTAATGTATGGATGGTCCTTTCGCTCTGACCATCCATTTGCGGGTGATAAGCGGTGCTCATATACAATTGCGTTCCCAATGCTTTCTGTAGCGACTGCTAGAAATGAGAGGTAAATTTGCTATCATGATCAGAGATGATCGAAACTGTCACTCCATGCCTCGAGATGACTTCTTTCATGTACTGTCTCGTTAACTTCCCCATCGAGTCTGTTTCCTTTATTGGCAGGAAATGAGCAGATTTAGTGAGTCGGTCAACAATCACCCAGATTGTATCTTGACCAGTCGACGTCTTCAATAGTTTAGTCACAAAGTCCATGGCGATCTTCTCCCATTTCCATTGGGGAATCTTAGGTTGTACTAGCAAACCGGACGGCTTCTAGTGTTTATCCTTAACCTTCGCACAAGTCAAGCATTTGCTGACATATGTAGCAATTTCTACTTTCATATTGGGCCACCAATATAACTTCTTAAGGTCATGGTACATCGTGTCAGATCCAAGATGGATAGAATACTTTGACTTATGCGACTCGTGCATAATCACATCTCTTAAATTAACAAAACATTGTATCCAACTCCGGTCCTTCAAACATAACGTTCCGTCAGAACGGGGTTCGAGTTTCTTAACCATACCACACAAGTCTTCTGCTTCGTAATTCTCTTCCTTTCTCGCCTCAACTTGAGCGTTCAAAATTTTCACGGGAAGGTTCAGACCTACAGTCATTACTAAGGCTCAAACTCGTAGTGGCTTAATCCTTTCCTTTCGGCTCAAAGCATCTGCCACCATGTTCGCCTTTCTTGGGTGATAACAAATCTCACAATCGTAATCACTTAGCAATTCCAACCATCGGCGTTGTCTCATGTTCAACTCTTTCTGATCAAGAATGTGCTACAAGCTCTTATGATTAGTGAACACGACGCACTTTGTACCATACAGGTAATGTCGCCACATCTTCAGAGCAAACACTACTGCTCCAAGTTCTAAGTCATGTGTAGTGTAATTATTTTCATGAATCTTGAGTTGGCGAGATGCGTAAGCTATGACTTTCTCCTTTTGCATTAAAACTGCGCCCAACCCTTTGTGCGAAGCATCACTATAAACCACGAAGTTCTCTCTACCTTCGGGTAAAGCCAAAATCGCTGCACTACATAACTTTTTGTTTCAGCATTTGGAAAGCAGCTTCCTTCTTTTCTCCCTAATTAAGCTTCATGCTTTTCTGAGTCAATTTCGTCATAGGCTTAGCTATCTTTGAGAAACCTTTGATGAATCATCGATAATAACCGGCAAGGCCTAGAAATTTAAGAATTTCAGATGGAGTCTTGGGTGATGCCCAATTCTTGATTGACTCGATCTTAACAGGATCAACGTGAATGCCTTCACTATCAATCACGTGACCGATAAATTACACTTTTGGAAGCCAGAATTCACACTTTGAAAACTTGGCTTATAACTACTCCTTCTTAAGCAATTCCAAAATCAGCTTAAGGTGTTCTTTATGATCTTCCTTGCTTTTAGAATAGATCAGAATGTCATCAATGAAAACGATCATGAATTTATCCAGATACGGTTTCCATACCTAATTCATCAGATCCATGAATGTCGTTGGTGCGTTGGTCAATCTAAAAGGCATTACTTGGAACTCGTAGTGGCCATAGCAAGTCCTAAACTCTAAGTTGGTAGTAACCATACCTCAGGTCAATCTTGGAGTAGACGCTCGACCCTTGCAACTGATCAAATAAATCATCGATTCTCAGAACTGGATATCGATTCTTCACAGTAAACTTGTTTAATTCCTGATAATCAATACACATCCTGAAAGATTTGTCCTTTTTCTTGACAAATAAAACCGGAGCTCCCTAAGGTGAGGAACTTGGTCTTATGAAGCCTTTGTCAGCCAGTTCTTGCAATTGAGTAGATAACTCTTGCATCTTAGACTGTGCGAATCAATAAGGAGCTCGTGCTACAGGTGCAGCGCCGGGGACTAAGTCGATTTGGAATTCGACTTGTTGAGCTGGTGGAAGTCCTGGTAAGTCTTTTGTAAATACCTTCAGAAAATCCTGGATGGTCGGCACGTCCTCAAGTCACTCCCGTCTTCTTTGCTGAAACCTGTCCCGGAAACACATGGCACTCCTTCTGAATGTACTTTTAAGTTTTGGCACACAAGATTATATTCAATCTCGAGTTACTCTCGTCGTTGCTTCCGTCGCCTCGAATTGTTAATGTCTCATTGCCGTAGGGAATACGAATACTTTTTTCGTCACAAACAATTATAGCATGGTACCTCGACAACCAATCCATATCGATGATGACTTCGAACCTACCAAGTTCTATGGGCATTAAGTCAATGTGAAATGGATGATTTGGAAGATTTAAGGTACAACCTCGAACAATAATATCAGTTCATATGATCCTTCCGTCGGCTAACTCAACAGAGTACTTAGTCTCTAAGGAAAATGAGACGATATTACTTAGAGGGTTAAACTCAGCGCATGTGAAGCTTCTATCAGCTAGGTTCTATGTGCTTGCAATAATTGCGTCCTTTGCTTTAACTTCAGGCCCATAAGAAGTTTTGTCGGTACAAGAATCCTATAATCTTCATAATTCTAACTCACTAAAAGATAAGTCAATTAAAGAAAATCTCCTAGTTTTCTTGGTTATAATTCAATTAGGAGGATAAGTTTATTATGTTCTAACATCTTACAATTCATAATTATCGTGACTACAGGGAGCATGATTTGGTATCTCGGCTAAGAGTATGGTGTTTCTATATGATAAGGTTGAGAGAAATCTACTTAATTACGCCGCTTAGGAATGCGAATACACATGAAAACACAACTCACGAATACACATGCAAAATATTAGTAAAAACATGAATAAATCCCTGTTGAAAATATAAAGAAGAGAAAAGAAAAAAGAAATGGAAAGTGAAGATAAATTGACAAAAAAATTTGGTGACTATTCTTAGCATAGCATGGTCCTTCCTAAATTATACATAGGTGATCAGGCTATGTATAATTAAGGACTAACGATGCAATGTTCATTTCATCAAAACTAGTGTTATGTTTAAAAATTTATATCGTATAAATGATATGGTTTATATGGTAGCAAATCAGTCCGGAAAGACGAAAACAAAGTAGTTTATAGAACGTCACAAGATATTTTGTATGATAGCGGAAAATAGTTTATGAGAAAATCACATGACAGTCTATAATGTAGTAACAAGAGGTTTATAATATGGTAACAAGTGGTTGACAACATAGTTTATAATTAACGACGAAATAGTTTATAAAATCAACGAAATGGTTTATAAGATGACAACAAAGTGATTTTGTAAGATGACGTCAAAATAGTTTATGAGATGGTAGCAAAATGATTTATAAGATGATAGCAAAATAGGTAAAACGTCAGCAAGGTATTTTATAAAACTATAGCAAAATAGTTTATAGAATTACAGTGAAATGGTTTATAAGACGGTAATAATTTAAGGAGTGTAACTAACAGAATTGTCATGACACATGAGTTAATAGAGGATTTAAAGACACCCACACAACACAATGAAATTCATTAGGAAGTACTAGTGCAAATCTCTTAGGGGTTACGGTCCAAGTCTACTTAGGTTTCACTAGTCAAAGTAGGAAATCTCCCCCTAAGTGTCAGCATTATCTTTGATGACGTTGGAGTTCCTGCGAGCTTTTACCTTCCAAATATGGTTCACACGATTCAACTTTATACAATCACTCTTGTAATGTCCTAGCTTTCCACACTCATAACAAGTACCCTAGGTTTCTAATTTGTTACTGGTAGCCTTTAAGTTGTTATCGAAACAGGTGTCCTACAATCACTAGTCATATGACCAACTCTCTTGTAGCTGTTGCACTTTACAGTTCATGGTCCAGTGTGGTGCAACTTGCGCTGGTTGTAGAAAGGAAACTTTCCTACATATCCATTATTGTTATCTGGTCTAGCAGTGAAAACTCTCACGACTTTTTGTCGTTTGTTTTGTTGTTGGTATTCCTTGCCCCCTTGGCTTCCTAACGTATGACATGATCCATCAAGTCGTGAGCCATGCGGATTTTTGTCTCGTAGACAGCAATAGCTTTAATATCATTAGTAATTCGTTGCGTTACAATATGCTCGATCCTTGCTGAACTCATTCCTTATTTCGTTGCCGTTATTTTCTTCCAAAATCGAACGGAGTAAATAAAATAAAAAGAGTCGAATTTCAAAAGTCATGTTTCCAAAATGGAATGTGATGAGGTTATGGGTTAAAGTTGTGTTCGAATTAATCGGCATGTTTCTACAAATTATGAGAAGTAAGAAAGATTGAGACGTTACGAGGTGTCATAGGTATTTTGACAATGTAGGGCGGGTGTTCTGTAACAACCCCATTTTCATATATAGCAGCGGAAGCTAATCTGGGGTATTACTTCAAGGAACAATAGTCATAATCATAGAAAACGAATCAAAAGAGACGTTTTTGAAAATCAAGTTATCATTCATTTATTCATCAGAGTTTATATAAACGAAAGGTCCCAAAATCTAAAACTTAAAGTTTGAATGATAACAGTTTTGCCATCTTCAAGTCCATGCCACTCCGTGCCATAAGTTGCTCAATTACCTGAGATATACATGCTAAAAAGTCAACACAAAGGTTGAGTGAAATTCATAGGTTTATGATAAATAGTATGAATACAAGTCATCATAAGTGATAATTATAATGAGTACAATTATTATAAAAGCAGTGTTTATAGTATTGTGTCTAAGCTCATGGCACACAAACTGACTTGTGTATATATGAATAATGATATATATAATGATAATGGCCCCCGGTGTAGGTAATTTCCATATACATATAATATTCAAATATAGTGCGTTTGGTTACCTATGTGGCTAACACAAACGGGATTCGTCAACCCCAATAGGCCTATCCATAATATTCGCGTTCACTCGTAAGTGATTAATGGTCCATGATAGTGGGGTCTTTTGGCATAAAGGGACTTAGATCACAAGCAATAATATATTATGATAGCATACATTTAGAAAACACTTGTATTCATAGTTTATAGCATGTATCCCCCTCACGGGTTTATAAAACATTCAAGAGATTTAAAAGTGAGGCTATGAACTCACCTTAACAGTATAGGGAAATTTGATTGATAGCAAAGGTATATGGAATGAAAGTAACGGCTTCGTCATACGCAACCTGGGGTAATATGTCAAGTCTTAGTTTGATTGTACTCTAGAACTTTGAGAAAGTTTTAATGATATTTGATTGAATAATTATGGAAGTATTGCATCACTGTTCGGGCAATCATAATCCAGAGGCCACGCAGTATTGTTTGAGGAGTCAGGGCACTTTAAATCGTAAACCCAGCAAACTCGTCAGAACAAATACCCAAATGGAACCCCTCACATGAATTTCTCTAGTATTGTGATACAATAAGATTATAATGTTTTATAATTATATATTTATTTTATATAGAATATCGAATTGACAGTTTATACCCTTGATTTATAAACATTTGCAAAGCTAGTCCTTTTAATTTAATAAGCATATATTAATTAATCCCTTGACTTTAAAACTTGGAAAAACTTACCCTTGAAGTTATAAGTTTAATATAATGACAATTTTAGCCCTTGGACTTAATAATTTCAAAAAGTTACAATATATACCCCTTTGCATGAAAATAATTACAAAACTAGTCCTAATTTGCATGCAAGCTATTTTTAACATTCCAAAAGATGTTTGCAGGTTATAGCTTATTAATATAAGCTAAAATAAGATGTTTTAACGTAACAAAAGTTTAAAATAATGATTCGTTAAGCCAGAAATCAAAACGGGTCGAATTAGGGTTTTAAAACGAAAACGCGTAGGTTTTTAATTCAAATCTTGTCAAGACTTAATAAAGTGGTTATATTAACATTAGTTAAGATAGATTATAACAACATTTAACAATATTAGCTCATAGATTAATCGAAAACGCAAAATTAGGGTTTATGGGTTTGGTTTTGGATCAAAAAGAGAAAACGTGTATGGTTTGAGTTCAAAAGCTTTAACAAGAGTATATTCATGATCATTATAACATTATAAGAGTATGGGAGAAGGTTTGAAGATCATAGAACCTGGGTTTGAGCTTTGTAGATCGAAAATGGGTCGAATGGGTCGTTTTCACTTCGTACGCCTAGAAATGGAGCTTCGAGGCTTCAAGGCTTGATTACTTCTCTTGATTTCTGTACTTGGTTCTTCTTAGAATACTTCTTGATCAACTCTTGGCAGCCATTGATGAATTAGATGAAGAAATGAAGGTGTGTGTTGAATGGATGGGTTGCGAGCCTTATTTATACTCGAATCAACCCTTGGAGGCCAAGGTGCCTTAGTGATCAAGGTTAGGACAGATATGGGAGCTAGAGGATGACTTGGAGAGGCTATATGATGATTTATCAAAGCTAGAAACTAGCTAGAAGGTGTTAGGAGGTCCTTGTGGTGCTGCAGCGACCTTGGGGGACAAGGAGAAGATGTGGAGCTTTTACAACCAAGTTGAGGGCTTAGACATGCTTGTAAGCTGCTTAGGGATCAAAGTGGTGCATCATCAAGGTGCTTGATTACTTGGTTGCATTTAAAATGGGTCAAACAAGAGAAAAAGGTATCGCGGGTTCGGCTAGGCACGAATTAGGGTTTTTAGGTTCATTTTTCATATACATTAGATTAGTAATGATAGATTAAGGATTGTAAGGTTTTTATTAAGTGTTTATAACAATATTCGATTAGTGGTTCGTGTTCAAAATGGGTAAAAATGAGTAAACGAGTCGTGGTTTAGAGTTAGGGTTCGAACTAGGGTTTTTAGGATTTAATTCTTGTATATTGGTGTTAAAATGATGAAATATGATTTGTAATGTTGTAAATTATGTATTCACAACTTATTTGGGTAATGGTTTAGGTTTAGAATGTGTAAAAACCAATAAACGGGTTACGATTTAGAAACTAGCTCGATTTTAGGGTTCCTTGGATTGATTTAGGGTTTTGAGTTTAAAAATGTGTTCAAGTGATTGAAATGGAGGGGGAATGTTGTTTAAAAGTTGAGCATTGCTTTATTGTACATTGTACTTAATAGTTTGTACAAGATTTCTTAGGAAAACGAAGGTAAAACGGCTATTTAAGATGTTATGCTTAATGACTTGTACATTGTGCTTTATAATACTTGTACTTTATTTTGGAGGGAATGTGTATTCAAATGAGATGCTATATAACTTGTACATGTGCTTTGAATATTTGTACATTGATATGTATACATTACATATAGTTAGGGTTTAGAGGTAAACGTTTAACGTTTAAAGTCCGTTTTGATATAGCGTTGTAAATGGTACGTTAAATGGATAATGTACTTGGTAATATTGATGTTAAGATATAGACTTGACATATCAGGACGTTTATATAATATAAATATAGATATAGATGGCATAAGTAGGTTGTGTGAACTTGTGTAATTTACTATGCAAACAATGTTATATAATAGAATGTAATAAAGCGAAAAATTTCTCCGTACAAATGTGATCATAATAAAATAGGTTGATTTTGTTTTGATAAAAAATTTTGGGTTGTTATTAGTCCCCCCATCCTTACAGAAATTGTCCTGAGATTTAGGCAGAATGGCAGAGTGATGTCAGAAATGATTAAATGAAGAAAAGAATTATTTGTACAAACGGATTTGAAAGAAACTTGTTTGTACGAATACCATACTTAAGCCTACTCATATTTATAATTTGTCATTTACAAACAGAGGCGTCCCAATCCTTGTAACTGAGAATTTATAAAATTTATAGTTCGGTGATTTATAAATTTCCTAATTCAAATGGAAGAAGTGTTCTAATTTATTTCAATAAGATGATTATAAATCATCCTATTTAAGCATAAAACATGATATCAAAACGGTGTTAGGTAGGAGATTTTTCAAAATTATGAGAAGAATAATGAGACATTAAATCACATGATACTGATTCATAAATCACACTTGGAGAATTCGGTCATACAATCCTACTTTCTGAGTAATTCCAAAATTATATTCAGATGTTCTGCGTACTTTTGTTCTTCTTTGTTATAAGAGATGATAAGATTATCATCGTATGAAACGCTATTATGATTTGTTAAAGTTTGTTTACACACTACGTCATGAGATCCCCATGAATACATAAGGTGCGTTTGTTAAACCTATGGCATTTTAGTGTCCGTCGTGTTCTGAAAGCAGTTTGGGGACTATCTTTATTCCCTTACTTTCAGTTGATGATATCAGGTCTTAAGTCGATGCCCATATTATCAGTCGAGGATCTTTGTTGTTGCATAAGTGTTTCAAAGGTATGAGGCGAGTATTCAGAGTTGAATATAATAGAACTAATGGGATTGACAAACGATGTCAAGTTTTGATATCATCAGACATCAAGGTGTAACGGAATTACCACTTTATTATTTCATGGATAACTTTATCTTACATATCTTACATCATCAAAACTTTACGAGTGTTGACACTTATGCTACGTGTCTCGTGGTAGGATTCTAGATAAAAGTAATAAATGACAAGGATAGTAGCTTGGTGTTTGGGGTTTTTAAACTTATGAAGTGGGTTTCAGAAGATCCTTCATATATAACTGGTGGCGAACTTGAATATCCTCGAGAGTTGTTTCTAGGGTAGAAATCCTAAAGCGAACAAAAGCAATCTTGTCTCTTAGTAAGTAGGCTCCCCTGTGGCCCTGTTGTTTGCTTTTGAGCATTGATTTGCATAATGCCCTTTCTCTCCACAGGCATTACAAGTTACGGATACTGGTTGTAGGTTGTTTCTAGTGGCTGGTCCTTTGTTTCTGCAGTTCCTGGTCAGATGACCTACCTTGTTACAAGTCTGACACTTGACAGTGCAAGGTCCTATGTGATGTAGGGTGCATCTTGTACACAAGGGACGGTTTCCAGTATACCCATTGTTGGCAGTATAAGCTCTGAAGGTTTCTTATCTTTTATTCTGCTGGTGGTGGTGATCATTGTTACGGTTGTTATTATTGTGGTTATCTTGGTAGTTGTTGTGGTTGTGATTGTTGGAGTGGTTATTGTTGTTGTGATTATTGGGATAGTTGTTGTTGTCATGATTATTGGGGTATTTGTTGTTGTCGGTGGTATTTCTTCCATCATCAAACATTCGTTTGTGACCATTGGTTTCTTGCACAGAATTGTGTTTTGTTACTTGATCCATTAACCTTTGGGCTATGTTAATGGCTTCCTCTAAAGTTTGAGGGTTTGAAGCGGTAACATTTCCTTCAATACTCCTGGGTAATCCCCCGATGAAGACTTCTATGAGTTTCTCAGAATTTGGCATCATGTTTGGACATAAGACTGCTAATTCTTAGAATCTTCTAACGTAAATCTTGAGATCATCTCCTTTCACAACCAATTTGTAAAATTCGTCTTCCATTTTCTTGACTTCAGTTCGAGGGCAATACTTATTGGTTAAGAGTCTTTTCAATTCGGTCCAGGTGATCCTGTTGGCTTGTTTTATCCCAATAGGTTGGGCGTATGCATTCCACCAGGATAAGGCGTCATTGATTAGAGTACCAGTAGCAAATGTCACTCTGTCTTTCTCGGCACACTTGCTACGAGAAAATACCGATTCAGTACATTCAAACCAGCGGATGAGTCCAACAGCTCCTTCTGTACCATTGAAGTAGAAAGGTTGACAGTTTATGAACTCTTTGTAGTTTCCTCTTTTTGCTACAGGAATTTCTCTAGGTTCAGTGTTCCTATTGGGATTGTCGGCATTTGCCATGACAGCAGCTTGTGCTTCCAGAGCGGCAGTAATACCATCAGTAATCAGTTGTCGGATGGCAGCCTGAGTCATAGCTGGTGCTGCAGGTGTTGATGTTCACTTGGGAGGCATCTATCAACATATACAAGACAACACAGAATTTAGAATCCATAAATGATATAGTCATATCACAAGTAAAGGTATTATAAAAAGACTTGTGATCATTCTCGGATATTGCAAGCTACAACAGAAAATTTTAGAATTTAAGACTTCGAGAGATAGATACGGAGATAATGGAATGAGTGATCCAATAGGAGACTTAGTGTCTTTAGGTGATGAAATCTCCTTGGGATAGTTAGGAAAAAAAATGTTTCCCGATGAGGCTGAGAAATAGTCCAAAATGTTTGTAGAGGAAAAAGCATCTTCAATATCGGAATCAGAGCGGACGATAGTAGAGTGATGGGACGAAGACATGACTGTAACAATCCAGTAGTAAATAACATAAGTTACTTATATAATAGTATAATAGTTATGTATTTTTACATACTATTCGGGAAAAGAAATGGTATCTTTACTATTTAGGAAATGCAGTGGCATGGAGGACATTGATGGCAAAAGAAAAGTAGTTATAGTTAAGGTTTTGACCTTGTTCTCTATAACCATGGCGCTGATACCAATCTGTAACACCCCCATTTTCACATATAGCAGCGGAAGCAAATCTGGGGTATTACTTCAAGGTACAATAGTCATAATCATAGGAAACGAATCAAAAGAGACGTTTTTGAAAATCAAGTTATCATTCATTTATTCATCAGAGTTTTTACAAACGAAAGGTCCCAAAATCTAAAACATAAAGTTTAAATGATAACAGTTTTGCCATCTTCAAGTCCACGCCACTCCGTGCCATAAGTTGCTCAATTACCTGAGATAAACATGCTAAAAAGTCAACATAAAGGTTGAGTGAAATTAATAGGTTTATGATAAATAGTGTGAATACAAGTCATCATAAGTGATAATTGTAATGAGTACAATTATTATAAAAGCAGTGTTTATAGTATTGTGTCTAAGCTCATGGCACACAAACTGACTGGTGTATATATATACCCAAATTGATGTGATATATATATATATATATATATATATATATATATATATATCACAATTGTAGAGAAAAGCATCCTCAATATATCAGAATTGGATGGGGACGATAATAGGGTGGTTTGGAAGAAGACATATTGTGTAACAACCAGTTGTAAAATAACATAAGTTATTTTATATGTAGTTATAGTAATTATGGTATCTTTACATACTATTCGGGAAATCAGTGGCACGGTAGAAGGACTTTCTTGGCTAGAAGCAAGAAAAGTTAGTTATAGTAGGTTTTAAACCTTGTATCTCTATATAACCATGCGTGATACCAATCTATAACACCACCATTTGATTAAATATAGCAGCAGAAGCTAATCTGGGGTATTACTTCATTAGTTTACAACAGTTATAATCATAGACCAACAACTCATAGAGATGTTTTGGAAAGATGTATTATTTATTTATCATCGAGTTTTTACAAACAGATGGTCCAAAATCTACAGGGAAAACTTAAAGTTGAATGATAACAAGTTTAGCATCTTCAAGTCCGTGCCACTCCTTGCCATGGTTGGCTCAATTACCTAGAAAATAAATGCTAAAAAAAGATCCAACACAATAGTTGAGTGAAATTTAGTAGGTTTTATAATTAAAAAGTGTAATATACAAGTTCAATAGTGGGTTACGTTGTTATACACCCATAAGTGTAATAATTGTAATGAGTACAATTATTATAGAAAACAATATTAAATAGTGTATTATTGCGTCTAAGCTCATGGCACACAAACTGGCTTGTGTATATATCAATAACAATATATATAAAGATAATGGCCCCCGGTGTAGGTAATTGCCATATACCTATGAGATTCAAATATAGTGCGTTTGGTTACCTATCCGGCTAACACAAACGGGATTCGTCAATCCCGATAGATCTATCCACAATATTCGCGTTCACTCGTAAGTGATTAATGGTCCATGATAGTGGGGTCTTTTGGCATAAAGGGACTTAGATCACAAGCAATAATATATCAAGATAGCATACATTTGGAAAACACTTGTATTCATAGTTTATAGCATGTATCCCCCTCACGGGTTTATGAAAACATTCAATAGATTTAAAAGTGAGGCTATGAACTTACCTTAACAGAATAGTACAAGAAATTTGTTTGATGGCAAAAGTATATGAAATGATAGTAACGGCTTCGTCACGCAACATGAGTTAATATGTCAAGTCTTAGTTTGATTGTACTCTATAACTTTGAGTCTTACAGTTTAATGTTGTTATTATTATGATTGGAGAATTTATAAAGATATTGTATCACTGTTCGGGCAATCATAATCCAGAGGCCACGCAGTATTGTTTAAGGAGTCAGGGCACTTTAAATCGTAAACCCAGCAAACTCGTCAGAACAAATACCCAAATGGAACCCCTCACATGAATTTCCTTAGTATCGTGATACGATAGGATTTTAAGTTGCTTCGAAAGCTAGTTAATGTTAAATATGTAACGTAATTGATTTATAATGTGACGATCGGTGATTTATAACGACAAATGTGTCGGGTTTTAATAAAATCAAATTTTATAATATTAATATATATTTTTATAATTTATATATAAAAATATAATATTTTATTAAGTTTGCTAAAATGGCAAAATATACCCCTAGATTATAAACTTTTACAAGTTTAGTCTTTTATGTATAAAGTATATACAATTTAAACCTTTAACTTTAGAACTTGGCAAAATAGGTCCTTATAGTTATAACTTTGAAATAATGACATTTTCAGCCCCTATAGTTTTAAGTTTCAAAAAGTTACAATATATACCCCTTGCATGGAATATATTTACAAAACAAGTCCAAAATACCATGCAAGCTTATTTTAAGACTCTAAACGATATTTGCAGGTTATAACTTATCATAATAAGTAAAAATAAGATGTTTTAACGTAACGGAAGTTTAAAATAATGATTCGTTAAGCCAGAAATCAAAACGGGTCGAATTAGGGTTTTAAAACGAAAACGCGTAGGTTTTTAATTTAAATCTTGTCAAGACTTAATAAAGTGGTTATATTAACATTAGTTAAGATAGATTATAACAACATTTAACAATATTAGCTCATAGATTAATCAAAAACGCAAAATTAGGGTTTATGGGTTTGGTTTTGGATCAAAAAGAGAAAACGTGTATGGTTTGAGTTTAAAAGCTTTAACAAGGGTGTATTCATGATCATTATAACATTATAAGAGTATGGGAGAAGGTTTGAAGATCATAGAACCTGGGTTTGAGCTTTGAAGATCAAAAATGGGTCGAATGGGTCGTTTTCACTTCGTACGCCTAGAAATAGAGCTTCAGGGCTTCAAGGCTTGATTACTTCTCTTGATTTCTGTACTTGGGTCTTCTTAGAATACTTCTTGATCAACTCTTGGCAGCCATTGATGAATTAGATAAAGAAATGAAGGTGTGTGTTGAATGGATGGGTTGTGAGCCCTATTTATACTCGAATCAACCCTTGGAGGCCAAGGTGCCTTAGTGATCAAGGTTAGGACATATATGGGAGCTAGAGGATGACTTGGAGAGGCTATATGATGATTTAGCAAAGCTAGAAACTAGCTAGAAGGTGTTGGGAGGTCCTTGTGGTGCCGCGATAACCTTGGGGGATAAGGGGAAGATGTGGAGCTTTTACAACCAAGCTGAGTGCTTAGAAATGCTTGTAAGCTACTTAGGGAGCAAGGTGGTGCATCATCAAGGTGCTTGATTACTTGGTTGCATTTAAAATGGGTCAAACAAGAGAAAAAGGTGTCGCGGGTTCGGCTAGGCACGATTTAGGGTTTTTAGGTTCATTTTTCATGTACATTAGATTAGTAATGATAGATTAAGGATTGTAAGGTTTGTATTAAGAGTTTATAACAATATTCGATTAGTGGTTCATTTTCAAAATGGGTAAAAATGAGTAAACGAGCGTGGTTTAGAGTTAGGGTCGAACTAGGGTTTTTAGGATTTAATTCTTATATATTGGTGTTAAAATGATGAAATATGATTTGTAATTTTGTAAATTATGTATTCACAACTTATTTGGGTAATGGTTTAGGTTTAGAATGGGTAAAAACCAATAAACGGGTTACGATTTAGAAACTAGCTTGGTTTTAGGGTTCCTTGGTTTGATTTAGGGTTTTCAGTTTAAAAACGTGCTCAAGTGATTGAAATGGAGGGGAATTTTGTTTAAAAGTTGAGCATTGCTTGATTGTACATTGTACTTAATAGTTTGTACAAGATTTCTTAGGAAAACGGAGGTTAAACGGCTATTTTGGATGTTATGCTTAATGACTTATACATTGTGCTTTATAAGACTTGTACTTTATTTTAGAGGGAATGTGTATTCAAATGAGGTGCTATATAACTTGTACATGTGCTTTGAATATTTGCACATTGATATGTATACATTACATATAGTTAGTGTTTAGAGGTAAACGTTTAACGTTTAAAGTCGGTTTTGATATAGCATTGTAAATGGTACGTTAAATGGATAATGTACTTGGTAATATTGATGTTTAGATATAGACTTGACATATCAGGATGTTTATATAATATAGATATAGATGGCATAAGTAGGTTGTGTGAACTTGTGTAATTTACTATGCAAACAATGTTATATAATAGAATGTAATAAAGCGAAAAATTTCTCCGTACAAATGTGATCATAATAAAATAGGTTGATGAAAATTTCGGGTTGTTATAGTCCCCCAACCTTACAGAAATCTCGTCCCGAGATTTAATCGAATGATAAAGTGTGAAAATTCAGAGATGATTTCATGAATTAAGGGATTTGTTCGTACAAACGGATTATAAATTAAAAGAATATTGTTCGTACGTATGTCATATACTTAAGCCTACTTATTTATAATTTGTCACTTACAAAAAGAGGCGTCCCAATCCTTGTAACTGAGAATTTATAAATTCATAGTTCGGTTATAAATCATCTAAGCATAAAACATGAAATCAAAATGGTGATGTGTAGAAGATGATATGATTTTTCAGAATCATAAAGAGCAACGAGAAGAATAATAAGACATTAGTTGCACTGATGCCCATATTATCAGTCGAGGATCTTTGTTATTACATTCCTATGATAATAAGTGTCTCAAAGGTATGAGGCTACAGTCGTGAATCGTATCAAACGACAAATTGCCTAGGTCTTTCAATATGGATGTGGCAAGTAAGATCCATCGAAACTACATCACACCTAACATTATAAATGTATTTTTGTCCTCATTGAAAAGGAATCCAATCATAGGTATCTACATTCACCTCATTTCATTCTTGAAATCCAACTCAACTTATCTGGTTTTGGGTGCTTTTCTTGCTTTAAATTCAGCTTTTCTACAGCATCCCATGAAACAAAGTTTTCACAACTTCCACTATCAATGATGGGCTTACAAACCTTGTCTTTGATGGTACAAGTTGTGTGGATGATGTTACTTCAAAGCCATTCATCCTTTTCTTCTTCTTTTGGCACCAAAAGACTCTTTCGAATAACAAGCATTTGTCCAACATCACCATAGACGAAATTGTCCTCGTATTCTTCATCCTCGTCATAACGTGGTTCAACATTATACTTCACTTCATCTTCATAATCATACGTTTCAAGCTTCTCAATTTCCATCATAAGTTGCTTGCCTCTCTCTTTTCTACATGTTGATGATTTATGACATGGTTCTCCACATTTAAAGCATTTTATATTTTGGTTTGACGAGCTGGTATTATTTCCAGTTCCACTTCCACTTCCGCGAAATACAGTTGGCCTCTTTGATATAGCAGCATCTTGTTCTTGACTTTTATCACCATGTTTAACTTGTTTTGATTCAACATATTTGGTTTTTGTGATCCTCCAAAATGATTTCTTGATCTTTTTTTGTTGTTTCTCTACTTCTAAAGCCCTTTGGTATGCCTCCAAAACTGACCAAAAGGTGTAGAGGCAAAGAGCATCTTGAATACTTTGGCGCAAACCTCCTAAGTACCTTGAAACAAGTTGCTCTTTACAATCTAATATATCATTGCGTAACACCAGCTCATAGAACTCTTCTGTATACTCCTCAACAGACTTGATTCCTTGTCGTAAATTTTGTAAACGTTGGAGCATTATTTGTATATAATTGAACGGGAGGAAGTTCTCTTTGAGTTTCTTTTTCATATTATCCTAACCTATGATTTTCTGTTTCCCCCTTCTTTCTCGCATCAACTGGAGTTGTTCCAACCACGTAGATGCTCGGCCCTTTAACTTGATGGCCACCCACTTAACCTTTTTTGTTTTCAGGCACATCCTTGAATTCAAACACTCGCTTAACGGTGTTTAACTAGTCGACACACTCCTCGACTTTCAAAGTTCCTAAAAAATCTAGAATTTCAACCTTGATGCTTGCCTCCCACCTACGGTGCATTGGTTGTTCACGATGACGAGCATGCCTATGAAATGGGTTCTCAAAGGCATCATTCAACTCAAATTCTTCTTCCTCATGGGGAGGTTCGAGTTGAGTCAATCGCTCGGTCAGAATCTCGACTTGCCTCCTTAATTCGCTTACCTCTTCTCTTAGATCGACATAAGCATTGGTTGGTGCCCCTGCTGGTTGTGGTTGCTACGTCACTAGGAGGATATGATTAACAAAAGCACAAACACACAGCCTTCTTTTTCAGGTACCAAACTAGTTGCTGCTGTTTGCTGCAGATTTAAAAGGAAACAATAGGGGAGTTGAAGGAGAATTCTGGGCAGTAAGTTTATTCAAGTAATTCAAGCTTTGAGCTTGTTACAATGTTTGAAAGAAGGCTAATTCTGCCTTATGCTGCCAACAACTAGGGAATATAAAGACTCTAAAAAGACCTCTCAATTGACTTAACTGCCTGACCCTTCATTATTTTAGAAACCCAAAAGACTTAGAATCATTTAATAAGATTGTTTCCGGAAGCTTCCTTATTTGCTGCATCAGCTACGATACTCTCTCTTGTGAAAGTTGTAATTGGTACTGGAGAATAAACTTAGCTTGCAGGTGAAAATATATATATACGTGCATAGGAAAACAAGATCGACCTTTCTCGGACGGTGAATGGCATTTAAGACTGGGTCTTAGTATCAAAGTATTGGTGAGTTGGAGTATTCTCATAATCCCACGCATTCTTGTAGTTTTTCAACACACACTACTTTATTGTATGGTATACATGCAAAAAGCAGAAGATTTAATCCTTTTCTATAAGGTACAAAAGTTGGTAAGATGATTGGTACTCGTATTTGTTAATGAGGTTTATAAATTTCATTTTCACATTCCTCACAAAACTATTAGATGGATTAGGCCTAAGCCCGGTTTGTAAGTTAAGTCCATTAGGGTTTGCTTATATCTTTTACTCTATATATTGTGGTTGAATAATAAATCATACCCACGAGGTTTTCATCATCTAACATGAGCAAACCCTAATGGACCCAACCCATAAACCGAGCTTCGGTCTAATCCATCTAATAAAAACAACCTTTGCCCTTACGATGCCATGTACATATTCTAAGATAAATCTATCGGTCAAATTGTTTGTTTCAACATTTCTAAAAAAGATCCAAGATAATTAACAAGAATATATGGTTTTGAAACAAATATACAAGGTTGCAAAAAAAAATCGTGAATCGTTAGCCGGGCGGTCGACCACCTTGTGGCTTGTAATCGGTCAAGGCGGGATTAATCGACGATTAATCGGATTGGCATTTTTGGCAAAATTTAGGTATTTAGGGCAAGTTTTGTGTATTTTCGTCGAGTTTTAGATATTATTGACAAGTTTTTTTTAAAAAAAACAACTTGTAATAGATTTAAACAGTTAATATAAGTGATCAAAACAAGTTTACAGTGAGTTTTAGGTACTTCTGGCAAGATTAGAAGGTTTCTGGCAAGTTTGACCACCGTTGATCGCCGTTGACTACAGTTGACCTATTTGTTTGACCATGTTACATTAATCGGCAAGATTGGTGGCCTTGTAGCATCTAATATCGGTGATTAATCGGCCTTGTACACCTTGTTTTGCAACTATGCAAAGATACGAGACTTTGCATATTCGCGATGACGTAAATATTACGTAATATCAAAGATTTGGGGTGGTAGTCTCATTTTGACTTTGTTACAGACAGAGGCCACAAGTGAACATCTGTTCCGTTGAATTCACACGGATTATGACCAGACACGAGTACAGTGCTACGCGTTAAATTTCTCCTTTTTTGCATGGGAATATAACTATCATTAAAGGCTCATGTTATTTGTACACCCCCTGAAAAGCCGTTTGTACCTCCCTGGTTTTTCCCGGTTTTTTTATTTTTTTTATTTTTTTTTTATTTTTATAATTTTGTATATGTTATAAAACTGTGATACGGAAAAAACGGAACGAAAAATATAAAGTTTAACAGGTCAAAAGTATGAAACTGTCAAAATTTACGAAACAGAAACTGATAAAAAACTGCGTTGCAGTGTAAAAAAAGGGTATAAAAGGAATCAAAAGTACCTTTTTGGTACTTTTTTGTGGGCCAAGGGGGTACCAATAGTAGTACCCATCATTAAATTATCATTTTCTTGTAGCTAAAGAACCGTCTTTCGAACTGTTTTTCTTTGCACAACTAGACGGTGCCGATTTTTTTAACTTCTTTTTTTAATAAATAAATAAATCATTTCATGGTTCCTGTAAAGACATTTCATTATTCGTAAAGCTCATTTTCTTTATGTATCAATATGTGAGACCGGGGGTGTAGTAACATTACAGACAAATCCCCTATAGCCAAAGTCAAAGTCTGTAACTTGACTTTCTGTTGTTTAGCGGTTTTTAGCGAGGACATAGGTGTCTTCGCCAAAGCCTTCCTCGCCCATTCCACTTTTCCTTGTAAAAGGGAGTAAAACCTCCACCAATTTAACTACGAACCAGGATACAATTTAGACAATATTCGTAACACATTACATATTCATAATCCACAATGTGGTCCAGTGATCACATGACCACATTCTTAGATATATGTAAGTACATAAAAATACGTAATGATGTATAACGAGTCGGAATTTAAACCGCGCGTTGCGGCGGGGGGTAATTTGTTAGGTCGGCGTGTTGGTTAAGCAAGTTTTTTTTTTACTGTTAGTGCGGCGTGTTGGTTAAGCAAGTTTTTTTTTACTGTTAGTGCAGCGTGTTGATTAAGCAAATACGTATGCAAGGAGCATTGCAATATTGGTTTTGTTTTGTTCGCGGTTTAAAGATCTTTTTGGCGATATTTTTTTTGAAAAGTCGTAAATTGTTAAAAATTATAGGTACGTTTTGTAATTTATTTTTAGTTTTGGGCCAGCCTAGTTTTTTTTTTTTACTGTTGTTTCAGACTTGGGCCAGTTGTGGGCTATTTTTTGGCCCATTGTGTGACTTTAGCGTGTGGTCAAAGCGGAGGTCAAACATTTGAGAAATGTATATATGAGTAATAATGTTCATATCAACTTATAAATGCACAAATATATCTAAACATACATACATACATATTCAATAGTAGTTCAATAAGACCCTGTTCGGCTGTTCGCGGGTATCAAATCACGAGCTTAGTAGTTCAATAGTAGTTCATTGTTGATAATATGTGTGATATTCGTGGGTAATTTAGCTACAAAATTTGCCACAGACTTTTGACCGTCGCCAATATAAGGGAAATTTGTAGCTAATCGGTTGGAAAAATTGGTATACAAAATTATTGAGTAAATAGTCGCTAATATGTGGAAAATTTGCCATATATTTCCCACGAAAATCTGGTCAAGAACTTTATATGTAATTTGTCACAAATCAGTGGTAAATTTAAGACACATTTCACTGAAATTTAGTCAACTAATTGATGTGGAAAATGTCTTAAAAGTGTGAGAAATTTCCTAGAGATTATTTTACGCGGGAAAAAGAGTGAGAAAAAGCACTTGAGTCAAGATCAAGCTAATAGTGATTCCATATTGAGAAACTAAACTATATTTGCAATCCTTTATTATTTCAGACCAACACAATTACCATTAGAGGTCCACAAAGCCCGGGTCGAGTCGTGTTTGAACCGGGCCGAAAAGAGTCCGGGTTATTATAGTTTATCAAAGTTCGGGCTTAAAAATTCTCGGTCCGAGCTAAGTCACATTATAGCAATTTAATAAATCAAAGTTGGGTTTTGCTAATATGTGCCCAGTGGGCACATGTTAAAATGGATATAAAAGGAAAGTTCATGTTGATTAAGTTATAAAATGCATATAATTAAGATAATTTTTAGCTATAATGAATGTTTATTAAATGTGTTTTTTTATATAAAAAAGAAAACATATGTTCATTTAATGCACGTTATTATGTGCCCAGTGGGCGCATATTAGCAAAACTCATCAAAGCTACATACAAGTAAAAAAAATTAAAGCACATTAATTACACAATAAAAGTTTTCTAGCAACAAACTACAAGCATTCAGTTCAATATTTTAAATGCATATTCACATATCATTGTCATTTAATACTTGCTTATTTAATACTAGTCCTCTTCGTCATATTCGTTGATAGTGACTTTGATTCTTTACTTCGCTTAGGCTTGGATCTTTACTCCATTCCTCTTCATCATATTCATTAATAGTTCTGAACATTTAAAACCATTCAATTTACTCATTTTTAGAAATATATATCAATTAAAAACTTAAAAGTTATGAGTTCTTCAATAGAAAGATATACCTCAATTGAATTCTTCAACATCTAACAACAACATTAACTCGTATCTATTCAAAACCATTCATATTTATTTATAAGTGATTATATCGTTGTAATTTCACCATACATTGTTTTAAGTAATTATTTTGTTGTATACTAGTTATAAGTCCAATGCACACAAGTGGCTTACACATAAATCAAATTTATTTTAAAACTTTAGTTTAATATACGGACATATGAAATTTTTTCTGTGTTTAATGTTTTTTAATTATGATATTAGTACAATTAATAATTATGCACGCGTTTTTACATAAAAAAATTCATTATGTATTAATATCGATTAATATTTTTAGTAAAGATTTTTGTTAGATGAAAGATTTAACTTTGTTTAATTGACATGAGTGTTGAGGTTGATATTGTTGTTCAAATTTACCTATTAATATTATGTTGTAGACAGTATGCGAGTTTAATATGTTTTTCCGAATATCTTTATATAAATTTAAAATAGAAATTACATGAGACATTGTTATGAGTACAATCGCGTATATTTATTTTTATTTCATAGTAATTCATGCTTACATCTGATATTTATATTATCATTAATAATAATTTAGCCGTATTTAACACATGAATCAAATTTATTTTAAAATTTTAGTTTAGTATACAGACATATAAGAATTTGGTCGTGTTTAATGTTTTGTAATTATGATATAAGTACAACTAATAATTATGCATGGGATTTTACATAAATGTTTTTATTATGCATTAATATCGATTAATATTTTGTAAAGATTTTTTATGGATGATATAATTTACTTTGTTAAATTGACATGTATTGAGGTTGACTTTGTTGTTTAAATGTAGCTACTTATATTATATTTTACACAATATGTGAGTTTAATAACACATAATGAGGGTTGATGAAATTAATATATAATGTTTTTATAAATATTTTTTCAGATATCCTTATATAAATTAAGATAGGAATGACATGAGTTGATTTTATAGGTACAATAACATATATTTGTTTAATATCACAGTAATTCATGCTTAAAATTGATACGTATATTCCTATTAATAATAAGTTAGCCTATTTAATATTCGAACCCATGAACGCATGAGTTAAACTTATGAAATGGATAACACGAGTCCTTATTGAACACATATAGTAAATAAAATAAAAACGGATATACTTACTTAAACTCATGAAGAAGAATAACATGAGTTATTTGTATACATACAACCTCCTGTACTTATTTACATACATAATAACTTGTGCTTTCGCTTTAATATTTATAGTCACGTGCATATATATTCGTATTTCGTTGTATTTTTAAATCAACATATATGTTGTTTTTTAAAGTATAAAGTCTAGAGGGTATAAAGTCTAACGTGGTATTTGTTTATTTTTGTAAAGTTATTAAAATATATGAAAAACTATACACTTAACTCGAAAAATCTAACGTGGGGTAGGGAGAGGTGTAAAGGAGAAGAGTGTTAATAGAAATAAAACGAATACCTCTTCAAGTATTGGTATGTCTACGGAATCTGATGATACTATGAATGAAGATACTTCAGTTGGTGTTGCATCTGCTGTAAAGAAGGGTGTAACACCATATGTGGTTGACATGATGTTGAAGATGGAAAAGATAAGCTCTTTGAAAGATACTACTGTTCTGGGATCTTTTCCACCATTGTCTAAGTCGGTTACTACTACGGCTCGTAATGCCCCTGGTAAGTCTCCGTATGCTAATGTTACTAATAAACCAAGTGGGAAGAAACTGAATATTCGTACTTTGTTTACACCGAGGGGTAATGGGATTGATGTGGTTGTCCCAGTGGAGTCTATTCGAGTTTTAAGTGAACGATTTGCTAATACAACATATGGTTTTTTCTTGGGGAAGTGGGTGGCATACCATGTTGTTGCTAACTATGTTAGGAACACTTAGGGTAAATATGGGCTTGTTCGTTCTATGTTCAACTCGTCTACCGGATTATTCTCCTTACAATATAGCTCCATGAAAGGATTAGATGCTATGCTTGAGAATGGTCCATAGTTTATCCGGAATCACCCGCTTATCCTGAAAAAAAAGGCATCCGGATGAGAACCTATTGAAAGAAGATGGTAGTACTATTCCAGTTTAGGTTAACCTCTATGGTGTACCTGTTACAGCCTTCAGTGAGGATGGCTTGAGTGTCATTGCTACTAAACTGGGTACTCCTCTAATGCTTGACTCTTATACATCTGATATGTGTAAGAAATCTTAGGGTGGGTCAAGCTATGCTAGAGTGATGATTGAGCTTCGAACTGATGTGGAGTTAAAAGATAATATTGTCGTAGCTATGTCTAAAATTATTGGGGAGGGCCATTATATATGTAATGTCCGTGTTGGGTATGCGTGGAAACCTCCTAGGTGTGCGTCTTGTAAGGTTTTTAGACATATTCATGAGGAATGTCTGAAGAATACAGGTGCTGGTGAGAAGAAGACTCTGAGAAAGCCTAGTCAAACTTCTCGAGGTGTTCCGATTGGTTTGAAAATGGGTTTTAAACCTCAAAAAGAATTTAGACCTGTTCCCAAAAAGACTACTGCTAGCTCTAGCGGTAATAAAAAGAAGACCCATACGATGATGATATGTACGAAGGTCGGGATCTTCCTCAAGAGCTTCAAGCTATATGTGATAATCTGGATATCCGAGTTCGGGGTCGCAAGAAGAAATAAATTTATGTTTTTTTTGTCTAGTCATTTTGTGTACCTTCCTTTTAGGAAGCAGCTTTGCCCATGTGACGGGCGGAGATGTGAGACTCACCCTCATTCCTTGCACTTAAATGTTTTTTGGCGTAATTAAATTTACCGGGGAAACCCTTTACCCAAAAAAAATTCAACCACAAAAGTTTTATTAATTACCTCCTCTTTTTTAAGTTTTTGGGCGTGTTTGACTAAGCTTATGAGTTGGGCCTATGCTTATGTTATATAAGCAGCTTATAGCTTATATATCGTAGGCTTATAAGCTCATGTTGAGTGTTTGGATTAGCTTATATTTAACAAGTTGATAACTTCACATATTTGGTTTAGTTTAGAGTGGTAAATGACTATAAGATACATAGGTTAAAAAATATTAATGTTAGATTAAGTATAAATAAAGGTAAATTTGTAATTTATAAAGCAACATATTATATAAGCTCAACCCCCACTTAAAAAAGCCACACTTTTGTGGCTTATCAAAACCCCCTTACATAAGCTCGTAAGCTCACTCATATAAGCTTAGTCAAACACTTAGTTTGACTTATATGACACATATAAGCTAATAAGCTCATAAGCCCGTCATATAAGCTTAGTCAAACACCCCTTTTGTTTTCACAAACTTGACACCTATATTTCTATGTCTTTTTTTTCTCCATCAAGTTTCTCCACCAAATTTATCAAATTTTGACCAAAAGCAGTTCAATTTCGACTTTTTATTGACCAATCACATTGCACGATTTTGCCACGTGTCAAAATCAAGCAATGTGATTGGTCTAATTTTTTTCCGATAAAAATGTCTTGGCAAAATCACCGCGAAATAATGTAATTCTTTTATTATATAAAAGATTAGTATATGAAAATAACACATAATTTAGGCTTTCTTTTGAAAAATACCGGACTCTTTTTTATAGAAAGTCTAGGATTTCGGGCTTTTTAAAAGCCCGGGCTTTTTGCCAGGCTTTCTCGGGCTTTGGGCTTAGCCCGGGCCGAACCGGGATTTGGTGAAATATATAAGGACCATTTAGGCATGTTGGGCCGTGTTGAGCTTTAGTCCGGGCCTTTTTAGGCAAGGCTTTTTCCAGGCCGGGCTAAGCTCGGGTTTGGGCTTTAGCCCATCTATGCACCTCTAGTTACCATACACACTCCAAGGTTGGGTTAAGGCCATCAACTATGGTAAATTTTTCTAAAGGTTTATAGTCGTGTATTTTTGTGTACCATTATAATGTACGTCTCACATGTATAAACCTAGGTATTCCCACTATGTATAATTTTTTAATTTAGAACTTTTTAAACATATCACATGATCCAAATGCATTAAAATATAAAAAGATTTATAGTGTAGGTCAATTAATGCTACGCAAGCTTAAAATGAGTGCTAACTGTGATTTAGCAGTTCTTAGCTTCCATCGTCTGTCTATAAATCAATGTATTAAAACCCAGTTTTTTATTGAGTCGGTTGAGTAGTCAGTTTACCAGGTCACCGGTTCAATCGGTTGAACCACCGGGTCAAACCAATTCTATACATATGTATATTTTTTCCATAATATTTAATATGTAGTGTTGTATGATCACATAATTTATCTTACATTCAATTGAACCGATGAAAGAAATTAAGTATTTACTAATAACCTTTAGTTTTTAAGTTATATATCTATAAAATTATAGCAAAGATTTGCAAAAACGATCAACTTATGATTCTCCATGTTATAATATACTATAATAAGACAATATTAGTCGGTGTTTTAAGTTAGTTTTACTCTATTTTAGCTAACATTATTCATCACCACTTCCACTTGTCAATTAAACTTCAAAGTTTTATGGAAAAAAAATGTTTTTGTTAAATTTTTAAGAAAAAAGTCATGACCCCGTCAGGTTTATCAAACCGGTCAACGAAAAATCAGTGGTTCAATCCTGTTTTCAAACAAGCAAAAACCTGGTCACATACGACCCAATCTCTCAATTCACGATTCAACGAGTTCAACCGCCCGAGTCAACCAAGTTTTAAAACATTGCTATAAATTGTTTCACAAACTAACATAATGAAATTATTGGGTCAAAAGAGATGAGCATATCATTACGCCACCATATGTCACCAATATCCCACTTCCCTTTGACAAAATACCATGCAAAATGTAAAAGGCAAATAAGGTTATACTAGTAAAGTAGTAATGAAATGTAAGAAGGGTATGGTCCGCACTTCAAAAACTAGTGTGAAAATCAACTGAAAACTTGTATATGTATGCAAAGGTTTCTAATTATAAAACCAAAGTCAAATTAAATATTTTAACGATTGATGACAAAAAAAAAATTTGGATATTTAATATTTGGATGGGAACTATCTATAACTTAATGCGACTTAACATAATACAGTATATCTTTCTAATTTTCTATGATAGTATACTACATAGAGTATATGATAGAGCAAAGAAAAAAGAGTTCTTTAGGCTTGAGTTGTATAAATGCACCGTCAATATAAAAAGGGATACCGTTTAAAACACGGTTTTTCATAATGCCACCCTTCAACTCTTTTTTAGTTTTGCCTTTTTGGTTTGATATGAATATTGCAAATCAGTTTTAATAACAGAATTTGAAGGATCTTGGTTACTATAACTAATGCATATCGTTAAATTTAATCCCTAATATTCAAGTTTAAGAGATACAATAGAAAGCACTCAACAAAAGAGAAAAGCGTGTGCTGTGTGAAATAAAAGATTGCTGCTTGCGATGCAAGCTGCAGATTCTAAAACAACGTCTTTGCTGTTGGCCCTGTGGAACAAGAATATAAAAAGTCAATTTATATAACTGTACCCTCAAATTCCATACTTCAACATGCTTCCATACACACTGTTGAATAAGTGAATATTGAAACTATTAATTAAGGCCCTTACACTGTTCTGAATCTTTTATTTTACCTCCTCTTATGTTTTTGCAATACTTGAATTCACACCCTCTTTGTTACATCTTCACTCACATAATAACAGGCCGGAAGCTTAACATTTATTTATCAAGTCTACACTAGCTAGTATTTTAAAAGTACACTTGGTTCTTGAAGATACAAGCCTTATAAACCTCGACCTATACAACTTTCTCCGGGTTTCCTTATGTTAGTTGAGTTACAGAAATGCCTGAATGCTAAGTATTGCATGCTCTATGAAAGTTTATATCACTAGTGATGAAAAACTTCCATACTCACAATACCATAACCAACAAACGGTATCCGTTATCCGTCAAACATAACAGCTATAGCGACATATATTGAATAACTAACAAATACTCATTATTTCGTTTCTTGTACTAAAGTTTAAATCTAAACTTAGTTGTTCTACAAAAGTCAAATGGTGTGAAATTTGACATAGTTGGAGGTGGTGTTTGAACAATTATTTATATATGGGACCCGATTCAAAAGTCCATCACCGTCTCATTTCTATATATAAACAGTTGTAGCTGCCTTGTGATATCTCACTTCACCAACAACTTCATCCACCAAAATTCTCATTCTTATAATCATATTTACACACAAGAAGCTCTATGAAGATTTCATGCTATATGGTTCTTGTCATCATCTTGTTGTTGACAAACCAATTTGGCTATGCAGAATGTAGAACCCTACGGCCGAAAAAAGAAAACGCCAAGGCCACAGCTGAAGGTATCACCAACAGATGGAAAGAAGCTCATAAAGAGAAGTATATGCGGATGGTGGAATCAGCATACACAATGTCTTCTGGACCTAGCAAACGAGGACCAGGCCATTAACATATACAAACTCGAAGAAAACATATTCTTTCATTTTTTTAGCTTAGGAATTAATTTGATTCAATTATTTGGATACACATACATGTAAATCATAGCGATAGCGCTATAGGTGAATACTTAGAAAATGAAAATATTGTTATTGAAATGCATTGCCAAGCTATTGTTATTGTCTTGTTTTCTTGGTTACTCTGTATGTGTTAGAGAGTAGACACTCCCGTTGTGATGAACGCCTGTAAAAATGGAAATATGTATAGGAGTCATGAAAGGTAACATTGATCGTAACATGCTTATATCAGGGGTCGATCTTAACGTAATATGTCCAAATCAACTTCTAATCCTTGGATAAACTAACGTGGCGAAAAAGCAAGACCAAAAAGATTAAAAGAATTTCCAATTCATAAACTTGTTACTTTAGACCTTTTACTTCTTCAGTTAGTTCATTAAATTTGGAGGGAAGTTCCTTCAGTTCAGTTGGTAGTGAGCTGCTAAAGTCATGAGCAGATAAAATCTTTAAGAATTCAGTTTGTAGAGACTTTACCAGAAGCTCATTAAGCTGTCCCACATTGGGAAAGAAAGGTTGAGCTTTAAGGAGAGCGGCTTCGGCTTCAGCTTTGTTCTTCTCAAGTTCCAGTTTGTGCTTTTGAGACTGGATAATGAGGACTTGGTTGGTAAGTTCTTGAATTTGAGAAGACCAGAAGATGAGGATTTAGGAACTAAAATATCTTCAGTTTCAACATTTGTAGTAGCATGAACTTCGTCTGCCTCCTCATCTTCATCACTGTCATCAACAACAATGATAGGATCATCTTCAGGAGAATCCAGGTCTTTAAAGTTTGCTGAACACTTGACACCAGTTTTGCTAGATCTTTTAACTTGATTGTTCTTGAGGCTTCATCTTCCTCAACATGTCTAGCAATAAAGCTGGCCCCTTTTCTTATTATGGGTTAAGTGAGGACAGTTTCTAACCCTTCACTAACAGATTTGGTTTTGTCTGTAAGAACATGTGGGTCAGTACCTGCAAATAAGTGATCATATGAAGTGTTTTTGGTTCCTTCATTCATACCCTGTTGTTGAGGTACAAAATCACTAGGAGCAGATTTTCCAAGATCAGCTTTAGCTGTGGAAACTGCTGAAGCATCATTTCCTGATGCACACTCAAAGTGAATAATGAAAGATTCTGAATAAATAGGCTCATTTAAATTAAATGCTGACATACCACTACTGAGCTAAGGGTTAGCTCTTGCTTCACTTGTGACCTCTAAAGAGGTTGGGCCACCAGTTGCTTGTTGGTCCTCTTTATGCATTTCAGCAACCACTGGTGTAGAAGTTGAAGTCTAAATTGGGTTGGAGTCCATGGCCAAGCTAGATTCTTTCTTTCTTTTCAAATGGCCAATTTTGGAGCCAGTAGGTGCTTTGGAAGACCCACCTTTTGTTGTCTCTTTGCTGGACACAGAGGGTTGTTTTGAAGAAGTTAAATGCTTCTTCTGTCCAGGTTTAGCTCCAGGCTTTGTGCCTTAGGGAACCCTCTTAGCATTGGAAGAGGGCTTGGGAGCTTTAAATACCATTGGCTCAGCTGCATTGCAGATAGCCAACATGTGGTCTGTGAAGAGAGGTTCTTTAGGTTGGTTGGGCTTCTGTGACCAATTGTTAACATTGAAGACTTGAGTGTGATAGGATGTTACTTTACTATCTCCATAGCCTTCTTTCATCTTGTGCATCATCAATAGAGATAGAAATCTAGTGTAAGGTACAACCTTTTCCCTATGTCTCTTGTTCAATTTGATGATGATGTCTTTCCAAAAGATAATGGCATATGTAAACGTTGATATTTGCTAAACTATACAAGTAATGATGGCTTCTTTGTTGGTAATTGATCAAAAACCTCCAGGTTTTACCTCTAATACTGGATAATCTTGTTCCATTAATAATCTCTACATTAGGAGGAAGAAGACTCTTTTTTGCATGGAGTCCCCTTGATAGGAACAGTTTTCACCATACCTGGGTTTGTTTTCATAACAATGCTAATTAGTCGATAGATTGGTAGTGAAATAATATTCGCTTAGAAGTGAGCGAGAATGGTTATGTGCCATCAAATGGCTTTACCATTAAGGTGTTTACCCTTATCTTTGAAATAGGCCATAGATACCACCAGTGAGGACAGAGAAAGAGACTTTAGAGTTTTCAAGAGCTTTAGCCGAGTATCAAAGCTCAGCTAGGTATTCCTTATACATGTTTGGGGATCTGGTGAATGGTTATTTAAGGCAGCATTTAGAAATGAAATCATAAACAAATTTGAAAAAATCCTTGTTAATGTGTTCTAGGTATAAAAGAGCAATCTCATTATTTGTTTGAGGATGATATCTTCAAGATTGAAGCTTACTTGTTTAGCAGCAACAAAGAGTTGTTCTTGTTGTGGAGGATTTTGTTCTTGGTTTGCCATTTGATGTGCTTAGGGTTTTGATGATTTGATTTGTTTTTGGGGTTTTTTGTGTGTGTGTTCTTGGTGAGATGATTTGTTTTTCTTTTTTGAGATGTGATTTATGAATAGTGGAGAGGGTTTATATGATTTGTTACTTTTCACTTTTACTTTTTAGGAATTGATAACTGCCAAATGGAAGTTATGAATTTGTAAGAAGTTTTAAGGTTTGTTTTTAACATGTGTGTGAAACTTTGTATTTAATGAAAGTCATTTCAATATGCTTCTGACGCTTAGGACAGTGTACAGCCGTCTGTGCACTGTCAAAAGTAGGTAAGAAAAAGGTAAGGTCATTCGAACGTATGAAATTCATCTTTTAATAAACTTTATAAATTAGTTAATTTCTTTTGTAAGAAATCACTTAATAAAATTATTTTATTTTAAAAATCATTTTTGTTTTTGAAACTGACCTTGTGATTGATGTAAAGAAGCTGAACTAGGTTCAGGTTTGTTGTTAGGTTATGCTGAATAGATATTTGTGATTATTATCAACATACAAGCTCTAGTGAAGACGACAAAACCACACATGCTTATGCAAATCCATGAATGAGAAAAATGTGATTGCTCGGTTACTTCACTTAAGAGAGTTAAAGAGTTGAATCAAAGTTATAGTTAAGAAACTGAACTGAAGATAATACAAACCAGTTTTGTTTAGTTCTTGGTGTGACCAATGACAAAGCTCTAGCGAAGGAGACAAAATCACAAATGCACATGCAAATCCATAAATGAGACATATGTGATTTCTCAGTTACTTCACCTTTGCAAGCTAAAGGTTATGAATAAGAACTGAACTGACATTTTAACATGAAAGGTAGTTTAGTTTTGCATGAAATCGCTAAACCCTCAGTTTTCTTCAGTCAGTACTGAAGGTTCAGGTTTTAAATCAATGTTCAGCATACCTAGTTCAACTATCAATCTTTTTTAAAGTTGGCTCATCCAGGGGCTTGGTGAAGATATCAGCAAGTTGATGGTGAGTGGGAATGAACAGTAATTCAATTTCCTTTTTTTGAGAATATAATCTCCAATAATGTGATATCTGATATCAATATGCTTTGTTTTTTAGTGCAGAGTTGGATTGTTTAAGATTGCAATAGCACTGGTGTTATCACAAAATGTGGGTACCTTTTCATATATGAGGTCATAGTCAGTGAGTTGACTCTTCATTCATAATATGTTGGTACAACATCCAACAGTAGCTACATCTTCAGCTTCAGCTGAAGACATAGCTACAAATTGTTGCTTTTTAGCACTCTAGCACACAAAATTTGTCTCCTAGTAACTGATAAGCACCTGAGGTGCTTTTCTTGTTTATGTTGCATCCAGCATAGTCAAAGTCCGAGTATCTTTTTAGGTCAAAAACTAAACACTTTGGATACCATAGACCGCGACTGGGGGTACCTTTTAGGTACCTGAAAGTTCTCTTAACAGCAATAAGGTAGGATTCCTTATGTTTGCTTGATGTCTTACATAAAAACAAGTTGAGAATTGAATGTTAGGTCTGCTTGCAGTTAGGTTCATTAGTGATCCAATCATACCTCTATACTGAGTCTCATTTACAACTTTGCCATTGAGATCAGGTCCTAACATGTTAGGAGGCACAATTAGATTATTCACTGATGAACCAATTTTGTCTTACTTTTTTAGCAGATCCATGACATATCTTTCTTTGTTGATTAAAATGCCTCTTTCCGATTGTTCAATCTGAAATCCGAGGAAGTAGGTGAGGACACCCATCATGCTTATTTTGTATCTTTGAGTCATCAGTTTAGCAAACTGTTTGCACACCTTTGTGCTGGTGGGCCCAAGGATAATGTCATCAACATGAATTTATACCAAAATCACATTTGTTTGAGTTTTGTAGATAAACAGAGTGTTTTCTATCATACCTCTTATAAGATTGTGTTCAGTGAGATAGGTTGAGAGTTTCATACCATGTTCTTGGAGCTTGTTTAAGTGCATAAAGGGCTTTGTCCAATTTTCACACATGGTTGGGGAACTCACTGTTCTCAAAACATGGAGGTTGTTTGAGATAAATTTCTTCTTTTAGTTTACCATTAAGGAATGCACTTTTGACATTCATTTGATAAACTATGAAGTTCATGTGAGTGACAAAGGCAAGAAAGATCCTAACTACTTAAAGTCTTGCAATAGGAGTAAAGGTTTCATCATAGTCTATGCTTCTTGCTGATTGTAGCCTTGATTTTGATGACAATTCCAGTTTCATCATTTTTGAAAAGGATTGGAATTGTATCATGGACTGAAGTATCTTCCATTTGGAAAGGATAAGTGTTTAGAGATCTGAATATCTTCAGTATTGTGAGGTTGACAATGAATTTGGTTTTCATTTGTGTGTGTTTTTTTTAAATGTTCATACTGACCATCATTTAAGAATTCATCGGTTTGAAATAGATAATCATTTTGATCATTGTGATCATATTGATTATCTTGACCATTTTGGTCAGATGAGCACATAATTTGTGACTTTATGTTGAGGAACATGCACCCTTGTGTTTCATTAATCTAAACAATATTTAGCATTACAGATTTTTCTAAAGCTAAAGAGATTGTAGATTAGACTATTTTCAGGAGGTTCATTTATGAAAACTATACCATATTTTTACATGACCATGGCCTTCAGTAGTGTATGTTGAGTCATCTCCATACATTCCTTCAGGTCCTGGTACTTCCCATATTTGTGCAAGTAACCTTTGATATAAATCATGTGTTTTGAGCATTCATTGTTCAAAAGCTAAAGGGGTTTTCATGTGTTAATTTGCACAAATAGGTTAAAATTGGTTAGTTTTGCTTGGAGACCCACCTTTGTGTGGGAGTCTTTGATCTTTAAACATTTGATGATGTTGTTTTATTAACTCTAGCTTTTTTAGCTTCCCCTTTCCTAAACCATTCAATGTCATTGTGATCAGTTGTGGTATGAGCATTGCTACCATATGTTTCACAATGTTTTTTGACATGCTGATGATTTATTGGTTTGATTCCTCTTCTTAGAGAAATAATCCTGTTATGATCCCATATAACTCATATCTGGGATAGTAAACACAGTCATCAGATTGATGATCATTGTACCCATAATGTATGCAGGAAGGAAAGGATAGTACTGGTCTAGAAGGCCTGGATCTTAAATAAGATTCACCTTGGCCAGTGTGATGCTGAGAAGTCTTTAAGGAAGAGATGAATTCAACATGATCACATGTTCTGTGATCAGTTCTCTTGCCTTTTTTGCAAAACATGACCCAAAAACAATTCTCAGAGAGATGATTGTTTTCCTCACAAAGTTCACAACTTATTTTAAATTGAGTTTTGCATCTATTTTAATGTGAGTTGTGATGAACCTGTTGAGGCTGATGGTTTTTGAAATGAGATGGATTTTTCTTTCTACTTTTATGATTTTAGTTCGTTGAGCTCTTTCATTACAATAGCTAAGGGAGGGTCATCTTCGACTTTCATATTCTTTAACTTGCCAGCAGGAGCTGAAGAAGTTTTTAAAGCTGAAGAACCTTTTTTGTTATCCTTAGTAGGGGTTGAGGAAGGTTCCTTTAAGGTGATACCTTTTAAGGTTTTAGCTTTGAATGTGGGATTTGACTTTAAATTTGATTTGATAGTCTTTGGTCCGGGGACAGGTTTAGCACCAGCTAGCTTCTCCAGTGAAGGAAGGGGGTGCTACAGACTAAAGATTCATCCGTCGAATCATAATCAGTCGCTGAAGAGTCAGAGACAACAACTGAATGGTCAGTTGTGTTTCTTTGTGACTCATTTGAGGGTACCTTGCTAGTATCATGATTTGACAGAGTAGAATCTTCATCTTTAAATAACTTAGGTCTATTACTATCAGTAATAGACACCTCTGAGTTATCTGCTGAAGACTTTACAAATACTGGCTCTTTTAGCCTAAAGCTGGAGGTATCTTCAGTGAGTTGGTCAATTCTGAAGATTTTCTTCTTTTAAGTGGGAATTTGTTCACTGAAACACTGATTAACTTTATTAGAACTGTTTAGCCATGTTTCTGTAATAGATATTAGCTCTTTTAGTTCATTTCTTAAGTTTTGATTCTCTTTGAGAATATCAATGTTTACATGTTGCATGATAAGAAGATCAAGTTTTTCTTGATTTAATATCAAAAGTTGTTCTTTGCATGTATTCAGTTCTTGAACAAGATTTCTATGTTTTGACAAAAGATTGTTTATTTGTTCTTCAACATAGTTTAGATCAATACACAAATAATCTAGAAAGGATTTTCTATCATCATTATCTTACATTTCAAGAAGAGTGTGTGCCTTTTGTATAGAGATCTTGACTCATTCACCATTGCTGACACTTTCTTTGCTAACAGAAACTCTTTCTTCATTAGCAAGTGCCATGAGAGCTTTGACTTCAATTGCTTCATTTTAATCAGATGACACTTCTTCTTCATCCCATTCATATGTTTCAGCAATAAGACCCTTGTTTTTGCCTGAGGATGATTTGGGAGATGAAGCACTGGAACTGAGGAGGGCTAGTTTAGCTTTTACTTTGTTGTATTTGGCTTCAAAGTCTTTGGTATACCTCAGTTCAGGTTTGTGCTCAGATAAATGAAGAAGTTTAGTTGAAAAGGTGACTGATATGAAGGAACTGATGTTTTTGAAAAACAATCTCTTGCAAAATGATCCTTCCTGCCACATTTGTGGCATTCAGTTTGATTAGTTGCTTTTGCACCACTAAACCTTTGAGTACCCTTTTTGAAGAAACTTTTAGATTTGTCTAAAAGAGCTCTTGCTTGGTATTCTTCTTCAAGGTCATTCATGTACTCTTGACTGCTTCTTGTATCCTCTTCATCATCAGGACTATCTTGAAAGTCCTAGACAATAGAGGTAGATAAGAAGGCAGTTGACGGCGGAGTTGTAGAGACAAGAATTTTTTCTTTGTTAGTCTCATAAATACTGTCTATAAGGTTTTCTTCATATTTGAGTTTACCAAATAGAGAAGCAAGCTCAGATTCTTTCACATGATTTGTGTTTCTGAGACTTTGGCAGAAAGCTAGCCACTTCTTTGGTAACCCATTTATAAAACCGGTATTTATCTCAAGCTTTGAGAGTTTAATGCCATCATTTATAACTCATTTATCAAGTCATTCATCAAGGCTTTATATCTGGTGAAAGTTTTTGTTAGAGATTTACTTTTTTGAATTTGAAGGTGTTGTAGCACAACTTCAGGTTCATGACCTTACTTGCTTTCACATCAGAGGGGCCCTCGTGATATAGTATCAGGTCATCCCAATTTGATTTAGCTGTTAGACAGTTTATGACAGAATTCATTTGGTCATCTAGAAGGACGGACATGATGAGACTTTTGAGTCGCTAATCTAGGTTAGCAGCCTTTCTCTTATCTCCAGTCCATTGTCCTTCTGGCTTTCTTTGACGAGCTGCCATGGGGATAAAAGGACCATTTTTGATAATGTTTTCAAATTGAGGTTCAATATCAATGATATGGCACATGAACCTCTTTTTTCAATTGGTGAAATTATCCACCTCTAGTACAGAAGCGGCATTTAGCTGGTCACCCCTATATTCAAGAGTCTGTGGTACTTTTACTGCTGCCATTTAAGATGGATCTTGATTTTAAAAATCTTTGAGCCTTTTTATATATCCGTTTAAAGGGATTTTATAAATCAGAAGGCTCTAATACCACTTGTTGGTCCCTTGGAATCTGATATAAGGTTTATCAAGTTAAACTAATCAAATTCCATGGCAACAAAGTGAGTTTTAAACAGATATATATGAAGAATATAAAGAACAAGTTTAATTGGGGTGTTATCTCCTTCGAAAGTATTCGCTAACCAAAGTTATGAGAAATAAGAAAACAAACTATTTAACTAACTGAAGCTTCAGCTTTAGCAGTTTCTATTCAGTTTGTTTGAGAGATAAATGAACTCTTCAATGTGTATCACAATAATTGGAAGAGATAGCATTTACTATGGGAATCTCTTTCCTTTTACATGCAAAGGGATTATGATTTACAAGTTAACCTAATACGTGTGTCATGCATCCAATGGGTGGTTGAGATATCATTTAATGCAGACGTGCTCTAAAGTACCAGGTACAGTCCTTTAAGGAAAGTTGTTGTACTTCTATACCAACTTTAGAAGCACATTTTCCCAAGGAGATTGCTTTTTTTCTTTTTGACATAAAACAATCTTTTTCCCGCCTTGTAAACCTTCTAGAAGTGAAACATTTCATTTCAACTTCTGTTAAGGAGATAGACATCGTCCAGCTTGGAATTGTCAACCAAGCTGAACTGAAGCTCTTTGCAAAGGCCTTCTTTCATAAACTGAAGTGAAGATACTTCCCAATCTTCTAAGGCCCTGAAGAGCTGAAGCTGAAGAAACTTCAGCGACTCAAACTGAAAGACTTCAGCTTGAGTAACACTTAAGAGATTTTATGTTTAAATCTACTGAAAGACTGAAGGGCAAAGGAACTGAACCCAACAACAACGCTTGATGTAAACTCAATATATACGAAATATGATATAAATATATAAATATTTTCATATTTTGGACCGCCTTAAGTCACGCCTTAAAAACGCAAAGGCTACGCCATGCCGCAAAGACGTGAGGCTTGGTCGTGCCGCCACGCCACGCCTCACGTTATTTATAACCTTGGTCAAAAAAGATGACCATTTCATTACGCCACCCTATGTCACCAATATCTCACTTCTCGTTGACAAAATAGTGAAATACCCATGCAAAATGTAAAATGCAAATAAGGTTATACTAGTAAAGTAGTAATGAAATGTGAGAAGGGTATGGTCCGCAATTGAAAAATCAGTGTGAAAATCAACTGAAAACTTGTATATGTATGCAAGGTTTCTAATTATAAAACCAAAGTCAAAATAAATATTTTAACGATTGATGACAAAAAAAAATGGATATTTAATATTTGGATGGGAACTTATATAAAATCTATAACTTAATGCGACTTAACATAATATATCTTTTTCTAATTTTCTATGATAGTATACCACATATGATAAAGCTAGCAAAGAAAAAAAGTTCTTTAGCCTTGAGTTGTATAAATGCACCGTCAATACAAAAAGGGATACCGTTTAAAACACGGTTTTTGATAATGCCACCCATGCATTTTCTTCGACTCTTTTTTAGTGTTTGGTTTGATATCAAAATCCGTGTGAAAAAAGATTGCTGCTTGCGATGCAAGCTGCAGATTCTTAAAACAACGTCTTTGCTGTTGTGCCGGGTGGAACAAGAATATATAGTCAATTTATAACCGTACCCTCCTCATATTCCATAGGGTAAAAGCCATAAATACTCTATGTACTCACCCGTTTGACTTATTATACTCTACGAATTTTTAAATGGTTCATTATACACTGTGAAACCGGCAATAACAAGTTTACTGGTTACGTAGAAATGTTATTTCGTTTTCTTTTACATTGAATCCCTGGAATTAGTATATATGGATTATATAATTTCGTTTTCTTTTATTTAGTTTTCATTTCCCCCAAAATGTATGAACCCTAACCCTATTCACTCCCAAAAAACCCTAATTCACCAATTATAGAACCCCCAATCTTCAATTCTTCCCAACGATGTTGACTACCTTCTCTTTCTGAATTTCATCACGCACTAAAACGACTTGCTCGGCTCCAAAGCTAGTAATCATATGTGAATTATCACTTTCCTTTTCGAATATAACCTTTATGGCATTATTTTTGTTTTCAGTTTCAAGCAAAACAGGTACTTCTCCACTAATTCGACTAGTCTCCGGACTTAAAGCATCAACAAACAAAGGGAAAAGTGATAAAGATGATAGACTAGTCATGTTGCAATATTAACTAAAACGCAATCGAAACCGAACATGTAAAAAGAAAAGAAACAGGGGTGCGTTCAAAATGCTTTGGAGAAGAAGATGACTTTTTTTCATGCATGAGTATTTTTAACTTGTTTCTTATAGCTTTTACACGTGTTATCGAAATAGTGAGAGCTGGCAAAAAGTAAACGGTCAACAAATATAACCGGTAAAAAAGTAAACGGGTACAAGTTACAGGTAAAAAAGCTGACGTGGCATAGTGTATAATGAACCATTTAAAAATTCGTAAAGTATAATAAGTCAAACGGGTGAGTACATAGAGTATTTATGGCTTTTACCCTATTCCATACTTCAACATGCTTCCATACACACTGTTGAATAAGTGAATATTGAAACTATTAATTAAGGCCCCTTACACTGTTTTACATCTTTTATTTTACCTCCTCTTATGTTTTTCTTGTAATAGTTGAATTCACAACCTCTTTGTTACATCTTCTCTCACATAATAATAGGCCGGAAGCGTAACATTTATTTAAGTAAATACGAGGGTTTATCAAGTCTACACTAGCTAGTATTTTAAAGGTACTTTCGATTCTTGAAGATACAAGCCTTATAAACCTCGACCTAATGCAACTTTCTCCGGGTTTCCTTACGTTAGTTGAGTTACAGAAATGCCCGAGTGCTGAGTATTGCGCGCTCTATGAAAGTTTATATCACTAGTGATGAAAAATTTCCATACTCACGATACCATAACCAAAAAAGGTATCCATTATCCGTCAAACGTAACAACTATAACGACATATTTTGAATAACCAACAAATACTCACTATTTCCTTTCTTGTACTATAGTTTAAGGGTTTTGCTAAACACAACTCTGTGGGTTGTAGTTAAGCATTTCTTAATTAAAAAATCACCAATCAATGAACATAAAACATATCATGTTTAACATCACATTCCATGTTTAAAATGAATAAATGTGTATAATTATGGAATATATTAGTTCATTTAATGCTAATTTGTTAATTAAGGTATGCTTAACCATAACCCATAGAATTGTGTTTAGCAAAACCCATAGTTTAAATCTAAACTTAGTTGTTCTACAAAAGTCAAATGGTGTGAAATTTGACATAGTTGGAGGTGGTGTTTGAACAATTATTTATATGGGACCCGATTCAAAAGTCCATCACCGTCTCATTTCCATATATAAAGAGTTGTAGCTGTCTTATGATATCTCACTTCACCAAAAACTTCATCCACCAAAATTCTCATTCTTATATCATATTTTTACACACAAGAAGCTCTATGAAGATTTCATGCTATGTCGTTCTTGTCATCATCTTCTTGTTGACAAACCAATTTGGCTATGCAGAAAGTAGAACCCTACGGCAGAAAAAAGAAAACGCCAAGGCCACAGCTGAAGGTATCACCAACAGATGGAAAGAAGCTCATAAAGAGAAGTATATGCGGATGGTGGAATCAGCATACACAATGTCTTCTGGACCTAGCAAACGAGGACCAGGCCCATTAACATATACAAACTCGAAGAAAACATATTCTTTCATTTTTTTAGCTTAGGAATTAATTTGATTCAATTATTTGGATACACATGCATGTAAATCATAGCGATAGCACTATAGGTGAATACTTAGAAAATGAAAATATTGTTATTGAAATGCATTGCCAAGCTATTGTTATTGTCTTGTTTTCTTGGTTACTCTGTATGTGTTAGAGAGTAGACACTCCCGTTGTGATGAACGCCTGTAAAAATAGAAATATGTACAGGAGTCATGAAAGGTAACATTGATCGTAACATGCTTATATCAGGGGTCGATCTTAACGTAATATGTCCAAATCAACTTCTAATCCTTGGATAAACTAACGTGGCGAAAAAGCAAGACCAAAAAGATTAAAAGAATTTCCATATTATTTTTAGTTAAGATGAATGCAGTATTCTTAAATTTTATCTTAGCGTGTGTAAAGTTGTTAACCATTTGATGGAACGCTATTTATTAGTATCTTAGATTTAGGTTTTTAATACTAATAATGATTAGATATTTAGATATGTGATAATGTAGTAAGATTAGATAGATACGATGTTTTTTTCTTTATCTATATGACGCTGCATAATCTATAATTATGACGAAGTTTTCCTTAACTACTTTTGAACGGCAATTTAACGAGAATAGTAAAAATGCTATGAACCAGATAAGGATTACAAGATGAGAAGTATTTCATATAAAAGTTTATTAGATCGTAGATCTGCTCAAGCTTCCACGAATTCAAAAGGTAACAAGATAGTAAAGATCACTTTTTGGTTATGTTTGACACCGGAGCTTATAGAGGCTTAGCATTTAAAATAAGCTAGCTTATAAAATAACTTTTGTTTCTCTATAATCCTAAACTCATAGAAAAACGCGTATAAGGGCTTTAACTAGTCAAATTAGTTTAATAGCCTTCATAATATAATTGATTATCACGCAAAAGTTGAAAATATATCTGAATTTAATTTGACGTATTTTTATACAATTTTACATTAATATGTTTCAGCTTCAACTAGTTTGTAAAATAGCTTTATAAAAATATAAGCTCCAGCTTCAGCTTTAGCCACAACCCCGAAACATTACGCCAAACGTACCGTTTATATTCAAAATCAATGATTTTTCTCAGTTTGGTTCACTCTTCATCATGGAAGTGGACCATGGGTATCAAAATTTATCAAGAATTTGTTGATTATCTCACATGACACATGGTAACTATTAGAGGCTAAATAAGCTCAAGCCCGGTTTGTGAGTTTAGGACATTAGGATTTGCACTATTATAAATAGTAATCAATAATAAATTATTAGAGGCTAAATAAGCTCAAACCCGGTTTGTGGGTTTAGGGCATTAGAGTTTGCACTATTATAAATAGTAATCAATAATAAATTATAACCATGGGGTTTATCATTGTCTAACATGATATCAGAGACCAACCCTAACCCTCTCAATTATCTCTAAAACCATCCCTAAAATCTGCCGTCCTTTTTCACCACAATCATCATTCAAAAGTTTCATGCACTAATCCATAAACAGATCCCCTTCACGTCATGTGTCCACGTATCACAATACCTACTTCATGCAATTATTTTTATAATACCAATATCTTGCAAGTCATTTATTGCCCAACTGTTAAGGTTCATGTGTGTATTATAGCAGCAAAGCATTGTTGTGTTGTTATGAGAATCCGCCGACGCGATAGGAGGTTTTGGAATAATTTGACGTGGCTGTTTGTGGGATTTGGTGGGCCTGCTGAGATGAGTAATCGTGGATCGGGTGGATCGGGGAATACTAATTCGGGTGCGATGGATTTTGCTTGCTTGGGTTTCGTTCATATGATTGGTGGGATGAAGAATAATGTTTTTTTTTGTTTTTTTTTATTTTTATTATATCTTTTAGAGAATACTTTGAATTATTCTTCGTTCTAGGGATACTTTGAATTATCCCGTAATTTATATTGGTAAGAATACTTTGAATTATTCTCCATTATAGGGATACTTTGAATTATCCCGTAATTGTGTTGGTGAGAATACTTTGAATTATTCTCCGTTATAGGGATACTTTGAATTATCTCGTAATTTGTGTTGGTGATTTGTGCTAAGGTCACAAGTTCCCTTCAATCGTGCAAGGTCCCGAGGTTAAAAGTGTCTTACAAGCACTACAAAAATTTTGACATTTGGTCACTCTAGCAAGTGTGAGCAAAAGATATGAAAAGAGTAACTAAAAGCTATTTTATCAACTCCCACTAAATAAAAAAGAGTAAGTAACAAAGGGATCACTAAAAGTCTATTCTTACACAATAATAAGTAAGCAAAAGGATCAAATTTTGTGTCTTTTCTCTTTAGTAAGCAAAAAGCGTCAACCTTTTTTACACAAAAGTCTATTTAAAATCTTTTAGCCACTTTCTTTTACAACTAAGAGTAAGCAAAGGTAAATAAAAAAAATCTTTTAGCCACTTTCTTTTATAACTAAAAGTAAGCAAAGGTAAACAAAAGAAATCTTTTAGCCACTTTCTTGTTCAACTAAGAGTAAGCAAAGGTAAGCAAAAGAAATCTTTTAGCCACTTTCTTTTACAACTAAGAGTAAGCAAAGGAAATATACCAAAATCATTTTCAAAACAAATATATTTTCCAAATTCTATATTATACCAAAATCATATTCAAAACATAAATATTTTCCAGAATTTGATTTTCCATAATCTAAACACAATAATCCAATTCGACATATGGATCGTTTACATTAGATGAAAAAATACGATAACACTTCTAAACTTCTTAAATCGTAATTGGATTTAAAATAGAAATACTATAATATCAAACACAGAAAAAAATATCATATGTTTGAACAAACTATATGGGGTTGGTTATATAGAAAATGAGTATCTTCAAACTTGCAGGTGACATAACTCATTCGACGATGATCCTCATCTTCCCCTGTTACATCAGAAAGTAAAAACGAAAAGTATTAACCAACTTCATATCAATTAAACAAACGAATACGACATAAAGAAAAATTTCAATTATGTGCAGCATACATAATGCATGACATTTAATACAGGACAAAGACAGAGAACTTACATTGTCAGTCGTATTACTACGCCTTTGGTCCTCATGTTTTGGTTTAGAATCAAGTGCATCAGCAGAATCAGGCTGCGGAAAACATCCAACAAACAAATACATTACGAATAGCACCAAAACATATCTACAGTCTTTGGAAACCAATAAAAAGAACTAAGAAATGAAAATTCTTAAGAGTGACCAAGAAAATAGTCCATATAGTATCCGGAGGGAGATGGAATAACTTTAGAATCACAGATAGTCGAAAATTTGGATTCTCCTAAGTCTCGACTAGATGCATGATATGAACATGAAAACTAAAACAATGCCAAGGTTTGACACTGGCATTCAAGAGCTTTAGCTCTATGCCTTTTCTTAAATATGTCTTGCCTTATTTTCTTGGTCTCTCTCTGAAGATCCATAAACAGCTTATTCTTTATTGTTTGTTTCTCACTTTCTATCATTTGAAAGTCTGATTCTGCTGATGCACTTGATTCTAAACCAAAACATGCACCAAAACAGAATCATGATGCTGATAAATGATATTTGTAATCATTTGTGCAGAATGTCAACCCGTCCCTATAGACCCATTATAAGATCAACTTGTTTTCACACAACTCAGTTACCCTGTCTGCCCATTGTTGATCATTTCGCCACACGTTTAGAATTTAAAGCAATTCGCACCCCCCATATTTGCATAGAGCAATATTTGCAAAAGATTTAGATGCACGCCAAGGCAACGTACAATACCCATTTTAGGCACACAAAAAGAGTTTGTCCATCTTAGGCAGGTGTGGAGATCCAAATCATCTCATCGGAGAATGTCCGAAACAATCAAAATATCAAAATCAAAAGGCGTTTGTTGGAGGAATCTTGGAGTTGGATAGCATCAGAGATGAAGAGAAGGACAAAGGATGAAAAGTTTGGTCTTATAGCTAAAGCATCAAATGAGGAACTTCCGAAACAGAATACTTTAGTGATGACCAATCATCATTAGACGAAAATGACTTAGATAGTGAATATAGTAGACTATGCAAAATAAGACTAAAAGTCATGGCTAAAAATAAAACTCTAAAACAAGCTAAAATAGAATTAGAAAATGAAGCACTAGAATTAAAAGATAAATTATCTAGGTTAGTAAAAGGTAAGGAAGTAAATGAAAATGCAAATAATGTCAAGACCTTAAGCCATGAAAATAAAGAAGCTTAGAAAAGAAATACTAGGCTAAATCAATTTAATGAAGAAGTAGTTCACTCACTTAAGAAAGGGGGGTGGGGGGGGGGGGGGGGGGGGGAGGGGTGGATTTCTCAAAAACCTTCCAGAGATAAAAACCAGTTTAGATTTTAATTTTACCAAAGGGTCACCTAGCGAAACCAAACAAGTAAAATTTGTAAGAGCTCAAGAAGTCGAGTCGAAAGAAAAATTGATAGAATCAAACCCAAACTCAAAACCAAAATTTATACTTATAAACAATACTAAAATTCCATTGCAAGTGATGATGAGGTAAAACGTTTTTACAAACCTTCCTTAAAACCCGGAGTCCTGATTTACCAAACCCTCAATGAGATCTAGAGACAACTCCTCCGAGAGAAAGAAAAACTCTCATCCTCGTTCCAAATCACCTCAACCTAGGAGAGACCAAGGTAGACCAAATTACTCTAACACTAACTACACAATGTGGAATCATCCACACCAACCAAGCTTTACTCAATGTGGAAGATGTTCACCATTGCTGTGTCCGAATCAAATGCAAAACTTGTTTGGAAACAATTACTTTTCGGTAACCCATGAAACATGGGAAACCAAATGGCAAGATCACCACAACTTCTGAGGTACTCAACTAGTACAAATGACATCCTTTGAGATTTCGTCAACAAATTGAAAACTCATATAGATTTCAAAAATCCTCGATCCTTAAAATGGGGATTTGATGTGGTTTGTTAGGTTATTCATTAGCTTGCTACCATTGAAGATTTAAAAGTAATTTCTCTTGAAGGCTAAGGTACGTCTCACTCTCTAATTACATAAATTATAGATTGGTATATGGTATACTTAGTATTAGTGATAGATAGGAAATATGGTAGTCACTAGAAATGCCATTTGTTGATTTTCTAGTTTTTAAAAGAATTTATTCATTAGGAACCATTCTTTCACATGGATTATCTATGAACCACTAAAAAAAGGAAATCTTCTATGGGCCACGTAACTCAAGTAGACGAATGAAAAATGAGTTAGTGATAATAATAATATAGACAGTAGGAATAAGTTTTTGCATCGGAAAAGTCTTAAACCACTATGGATGAAACAAACTCCCTTCAAAATAATCATCACCAACACATCATCTTCCTCATCATACACTAACCATTATCAACCTCCATGGCTTCACCAAAAGCTTCCATTTCCAAACCATCAAAAAACCAAAATCACCATCATACTACCAAAACAACCTTTCATGACTTTGAAAAAAGAAACATATAACCCTATCATCCAAGCTTCCTGAAAACATCTCTTAGTGCTTCTAATGCAACCCTCTTAAAACTTCCAGTCCACCAAAGACACCTCATCCTCCTCATTGACTACACACACCTTTACTAAACAAAAGAATCCAACCTTATTATTAGTCCAAATATATGTTGATGACATTATATTCGGACAACTTGTCATAAATTTGGATGACTTTGCCAAGATCATGCATATGAGTTTAAAATGAGTATGATGGGGAACCTAAATTCTTTTCTTAGGATTACAAATAAAACAATTAGATGATGGAATATTTTTTAATCAATCAAAATATATTAAGGAAATGCTTAAGAAATTTGGACTAGAAGACTCTAAGCCAATAAAAACCCCTATGTCTATGAAAACCAAACTCACGAGAGACGAAGAAGGTGAGTCCGTAGATAATACCAAATATAGAGGCATGATAGGTAGTTTATTATACTAATGGCAAGATAGACCCATATCATGTTAATGTATTCCTTTGTGCACGCTTTCAAGAGATCCCAAAACCTCCATCACCTAGAAGCGGTTAAACTATCCTTCCCGATACATAATATATACTACGCATTAGAAATTAAAGGTATCCTAAGGATCCGGCATGAAACAATAGTGTATGCAGATTTGGATCATGCGAGAGATTATGTAGATCGCAAGAGCACTAGTGGTGTTTTCACGTTTATGGGATGTTGTCTAACATCTTGGTTTTCGAAGAAGCAAACCGCTCTTGCCATCTCCACAACTGAAGCGGAATATGTAAGCGCGGAAGCATGTAAACTTAGCTCTATGGTATGAAACAATCTCTCATAGACAATGGCGTTAGGTTATAACGACATATCCCATAATGTGTATAACAAAGGGGCTATATACTTAAGTCATAGAAATCCCCGTTCAACACTCACGAACAAAACACATTGAAATTGTCATCACTTCCTTCGCGATAATGTTCAAAATAGGGAATAATCTCTATAGAAAATGTCCTCATCTTGAAAACAACAAGCCGATATTCTAACAAAACCACTTAAACTGAGCCATTTAACTACTTACGTCTAGTCAAAGGAATGAGTAACAAATTGATTAAGTTTATCGGCATAATAAAAGAAATTAATCATCAATGAACCATTTTGTCAAAAATCTAGAAAAAAATTTCTCAAACAGTGCGGCCCGTCTTTAATATACATAAGAGTTGCCCCTTAATTTTAAGGGGACCACCCACCTGACTGACTAATTTTTTGTGTGTGTCTAGGTTTCTATTTTATACAAAAACACAAGATTGGGAGAAGTATATAAGCAAACTTTAACAAATTCCTCTGATCTAAATTGCATATCTCCATATACATATAAACAAAAGTCTCAATCTCTTATTTTGTCAAAAAAGTCTTTCTCACAACTAGGAGCACAAGAAAAACAATATTCGACAATATTGTGAGATATGCTAGAAAATATATTCACATATCATAATGTTCTCATTACTAATGGGTCAAAAGTATATAATTCTAATATATATTTTTCGACAATCTTGGTTGAGCAAATTAAATCAAGGATCATTTGGATTATTTCTAGTTTTTACATTGCATAGTGTCGAAATAATCGCTTACTCCACATTTGCGCACATAGGCACACACTAGTATATGCACAAATTTGTTTTTTTAACTTAACCCCTTATCAAGGAAAATTCTTTGTGTATTATATCTAGTTACTATTTCATATGTTCTTCACCCTTATGATCTTCAATTCATATATGAGCATATGCCAAAATTATGTAAAATAGGTTATCCTACATCTTGTCATACATATGTAGAATGTTGAATGCTTAAGTGCTATGTGCTAAAAATCTTAATTGCCATAAAAGGATGGACTTGTTGCAAATTAACCACCAAAACAGAAACCCTCACACAAAATTTTGAGAAAAATCAAATTTTGGAAAATTTAGGAAATGCCAGTAGGCAGCCCCCTTTATTCATAAAGGGCGGGCCCCTTAATTTTATGGGGACCGGCCTAGTCAAACACGGGTAAAACAGTATTTTCACCTCCTTTTAACCAAATACCCTCTAGACTTAGCTACTGTTTCCCTAAATTCACAAACATTTCTTGGATTTAATCCTTTAAATGTTCATTCTTCCCAATTTAAACCTTTCCTCCACTATAAATACATTCTCATCCATCATCATCACAATCATCCTCACCAATGACATCTCCTAACAAACCCACATCCAAACCATCAAGGGTAGCCAAAATGAGTGTGAAACCCATTTGGAGGAAGAAACTAAACCCTTGTAACACATCCAATAGGCTCAATGTAAACTTACCTACACCAATGCCAAAACCACTCACTCCTCATCATCAACCATCTCAAGAAAACAATCGCCCCAATCAAGCATTACCAAATCCTTACATCAAGAACACTACCACATCACCACAAGGTGTCTCACGTCCTTCATTTCCCATCTCACCCATCAATTCACATGTTACTCACACTCAAACTTCATCTCAAAGTGACAACCAAACTCCTTACATTAAGGACACTCCCACATCAGAACAAGTTGTCTCACATCCTCCACTTCCCATCTCACCCATCAACTCACATGAAACTCACACTCAAGTTCCACCTCAAAGTGACAACCAAACTCAACACACATCACCTCCATCTCCAAGTAGAGAAAGCCTAGTTGATGACATTAATCAATTACAAGACCTATCAATCTCTTAGCCATGCATCTCTCTCAACAACAAAACAATATTCCCTCATCACCTTACTCTCCAAACCTACTATACACTCTCAACATGAACCAATTTGAAACCCATGTTGGGTATTGCCCTTGTTGCATCTTCACCCAAAAACAATTCCTTGCTTTAAGTGAGGATATCAATTGGATTGAATTCCTCCTCACTCGACCACATCCACCTCTTAGAGTTCAAAGAGATTACCCTTCCACAACCGCCTCCGCTCCAAACTCTCCATCAACAACCAACTAACTTCATAATATGCCTACAAATAATCGTCAAACCCTTTTGTGTCGCAAGCAATTCAAAAATCCTTCTATTGCTATTTAGGATTTTCTTTTATGATGTATTAATATGCTTCTAAAGCATATTTGTTTTTCTATTTATGTATGCTTGTGTGTTGTTCACATCGGGGGTGCACACATCAAGGGGGAGCATTTGTATTCCTTCCAATTTTACTAGTAATTCTCGACGGATGCCTTTTTGATTCTACAAAAAAGGGGGAGACATGTCGATATAACTCACTAAATACTTGTTTAAAAATAATTTTACATTTAATGAGTTTAGATTTTGTAATCATCAAAAAGGGGAGATTGTTGATTGAAAATAATGCTAAAAACATTATTTTAATATTTTTCACCATCTTTAAGTTTTGCTAATCATAAATATAAAAAACGTTCAATGTAAAATTAAACGTAACATGTATTTAGTAGTAATTTTCATTCGATAATTATATCACTTAAGGTATGTATAAATAATTGCTTAATGCATTTTTTTGTTCAAATGAAAAAATTGTATTCACAGCACATTTTATAAAATGTTGTAAACATTTTTATATAAACTTTACAAAACCATTTTATTACACATTAAAAGAAATGTTTTATTCAAAATAAAAATTTTAAAATTCAATTTTCGGACATAAAACAGCTAGAAAGTTCCAGAAAATTCCCCTACACAAAAGGACAAACTAGAGAGCGCCTAGTCTAGGGCTGCCCCCTTAAATATACGGGCGGCCCCCTTATCTTTAAGGGGACCGCCCACCTATTTAAGGGGACCGCCTATAGGTAGACGCTCCTCTAGAATGTCCTATAAATACTAGACTATTCCCCACTATTTTCTCACCTTTTGCACTAATTTCTTTCTCCGATCAAAAAGCCCCATAATTCATTATATTCTTTGATCATTTATCATAAAGCTTGTTCCAAGTGATCCTAAGTCATCCCTCAAGTGCAAGAGAAGAATACTTCCATCATCAAGTGAAGAAGTATTACACCCTTGTGTGTTGTTGCAATCTTATTGCATACATTTTATAACTAGTAAATCATTTGTAAATCTTGTTAAAAGTTATGTAGTTGTTAGGATCTTGGTTGATGTTGTAAGTTAGTTGGAATCTTGGTGATCCTTTCCTAGTGTCAACCCCCAAAAGGGGCCTGGACAGGAATACACGTGTCCGGGGCGGGACTTCATAATAAACATCACACAAGATACAATGAATGACCTCTAAGGGCACGTTTGAAATCCACATCGTTTGCCATTATTTAAAATTAGATAAAGTTTGACATAAGTTTATAGTCTAATATGCCGGAAGAAGCGAATAAAAGTTTAGAAAATTGACAATGTTGTTTAAACAGTAGATAATAAACATTTCTTGAAAATATCTGGTCCAAATGATTGCAAAAAACACATATAGCAAGCAAAGTCTTCCACAGTAAGCAACTAAGAAAAACATGCTAAAACAGTCAACATAAAGTTGAGTGAATTCATAGGTTTAAGTTTAGTATTAAAAGGTGGACCACAAGTTCACAGTACGCATGTGACAGTTATAACAGATACAACTTCACATAAAAAGAATATATTTACTGTTGCACTAAGTCAATGGACACCGAGCTCATTTTAAAAGAAGCATTTTAATGCCAAATAGTATTCTTTGCCTAAAAGTTATATACCCAAGATCTCCTATTGACATTCCAAAATGGTATTTTCTGTTTGTTCGGGACCTCCGAATCTAGTAGCGCTACTTTACCGGATGGGTTAATTAGTCCCATAGGATCCATTTACAATATTCACGCCATACTTAACAGGTACGGTCGGTTATTTAGGCAATTTACGGTTCATAATAATTCGCAGGCATTAGTGGTTCTTATTCGCTACGTAGGCAATAACGCACATCTGAAAAAAGAGAAATGTAAAAGTAACTGTGTCCATAGTTTTAAAAACAATCTCAATGTTTCTCACCCCAAAATTAGTAAAGTAAAAGTAGTAAAAAATGGGCTATGAAACTCACCTTAGCAAAATGAGCAATGATAATCTATTGAAAGTAAAAGTTGGTATAAAAATCTAGTCGCTGACCTAGAATTAAACCGTCTTAGAAACACGGAAAGCATGCCAAGAATTGCACAATATGTTCATCACTGAAAGACATCCATGTGTGTTTGCTTTATTTTAATTAACAAAACATGATGAAATGAAATCATATAGTTTTTCATTAAGTTTTAGCGTTTATCCAAAAGTTTCCATTTTTTTAGTAAGTTTCTATTTTAGAAAAGTTTTTAGTTTTGGTACGTTAAAAACGTTTCATGTTTCATTTGGCCATAACTTGGTCGTTTTAAATCTATTTTTAAAGTGTGATATATGGAAATCTATCTACTCGAAACAAGCTATCTAATAACTACCTTCTCGCCTAATGAAAACATTTTTAGGTGGACCAAAACCTCAAAACAAATTTGGATCATCAAGCACTTTTTCTCAAAAACGCAACCAAAATCCACCCAAAATTCACAATAGTGCCTAATCTAGCTAATCTTCCCTATTCACAATATAACCACAACAAAACCAAATTTTAAAACTAACATAATCCCTTCATTTCTATTGTTCAATCTCAATCACTAAGAACACTGTATTTAACTATGCGAAAGAAATGGAACATCATTATTTATAAAATTTGTTTTATAACTTTCAAAAAATTGGACACACAAATATGGATGTATGGATTTTGAACTTTTAAGAAGACATATGAAAACCAAAAAGAAAGATTCAAGATACTTTCAAGAATGAAGACAATAGTGAAATCACAAATGATCTATTCCCAAAATTAATAGATCTATTTAAAACCCACTATAAAATTTGAAACCCTGCTTAGATCTTGAAGAAAAAGCCTGATCAAAAGAACCAATACTTGCAAACACCTTAGGTAACCTTAGAAATGAACTTGGAATGAGTGAATCTTGATAGAAATCAAAATTATGGAAAGTATATGTTGTGTTGTATTATGTAGTGGCGAAGAGGAGTGAAAAGAGAGAAGAAATTTTGTTAGTGGCTTGGAAATGATTATAAAACACCTAAGTTGGAAGTGTTGAATTATTTATAGGCCAAGGGTAGTTTAGGTGTTTTGTTTTTTTAGCATCAAGTGACAAAACCACCAAAGGTTGTGTGTGATACCATGTTCGGGCCGACCTAGCCACAAGGGGCCATTTTGGTTCATTTTTGTATATGGTTCATATTATGTGATTATGTTATCCTTGAGTTGGTCAAATGAAGTTAAATGTTTGTGAGTATCCACATGGCTTGGTCTTTGTTGAGAAAATTGCATGAGACTGACACTCTCAGGTTGTCATATACCATCTCATGCATGGGAAAATTCAAATAAGATGCTATTGATTAATTCAGATCATGGTGCATTTGATTTTGGTTTAAGTGTCCATATGTATAGGGGGAGGGATATGAACAAAAATTTTCACTTAAGAATATAAGATGGATGATAACTAAAGTTTACACAAAAAGATTTTGAGTTTCTGGGGTTCTGTTAGGTCAAACACGCAAAAAACGCAATTTAAACGTTAAAGATCGTTAAAATTAAATATCGGAGAAATGTGATCATAATTACAAATATCTGTTTGTTGGACGCGTACGATGACTCATTTTTAGATATTACGCGGGTTTACTTCGGTAAAAATGAGATTCAAACGTAACGTATAAAAGTCAAAAATAATTGTCGGAAAAGTTTAAAATATTGACCTGAAATTCTCGGGGTGTGACATTCTTCCCCTGTTAGAGAAGCTTTGTCCTCAAAGCTTAAGACGTAGACGAAGGATTTGCAAAAAGGTGAGGGTACTTTTTCTTCATTTGGTCCTCGCGCTCCCAAGTAAACTCGGGTCCTCGTCTCGAATTCCAATGAACTTTCACAATTGGAATGCAGATTTTCTTTAGCCGTTTAACTTCTCGGTCCATAATTTCAAATGGTTCCTCAATGAAATTAAGCTTGTCATCAATTTGCATTTCTTCCAACAGAATAGTTAGGAGTTCGTCTACGAAACACTTCTTTAGATTGGAAACATGAAAAGTACTATGAACTCGGCTTAACTGCTCTGGGAGTTCAAGTCGATAAGCAAGCGTTCCCACTTTAGCGATAATCTTGAAAGGTCCTATATAACGAGGGTTCAGCTTCCCCGTTTACCAAAACGTATCACCCCTTTCCATGGTGACACTTTCAACATGACCTTGTGCCCAACCTCAAATTCCAATGGCTTACGCCTCCTATTAGCGTAGCTCTTCTATCTATCTCGTGCAGCTTGAATTCCCTTTTTGATCTGAATGATTTTCTTAGTTGTTTCATGAACAATTTCCGGACCTATGAGCTGAGCATCTACAACCTTAGCCCAACAAATAGGCGATCAACATTTTCGACCGTAGAGAGCTTCAAACGGTGCAGCATTGATACTAGTGTGGATAACTGTGTTGTAATAAAACTCCACCCAAAGGTAGGTTGTCTATCCCAAACCTTTCCAAAATCTATCACACCAAGCATGCAAACATGTCCCTCTAAAAGTTTGGACTGGTTCTTTCACTTTGACCTTCAGTCTGGTGGATGGTAAACCGTACTCATATCCAATTGAGTACCAAGGGCTTTGTTCAGTGATCTCCAGAAGTGAGATGCAAATTTACTATCCCGATCAGAAATGATAGAAACCGGCACTCCATGCCTCGAGACTACTTCCTTCAAGTATTGTCTCGTCAACTTCTCCATTGAGTCGGTTTCCTTCATTGGTAAGAAATGAGCAGATTTTATGAGTCGGTCAACATTACCCAAATTGTATCTTGACCAGTTGATGTTTTTGGTAACTTAGTTACGAAATCTATAGTAATGTTCTCCCACTTCCATACTGGGATCACAGGCTAAACCAACAAACCGGATGGGAATTTTTCAAAACTTATGAGTCTTTAACTTCCTCGATGAACACTTAGCTACTTTTCTAAGTTATTAGTCGAGGGTAATTAAGATTCTTAGTTTTCTAAATGCTTACTTCATAGCATTGCGTGAGGACACGGCAATACCTTAGTATGGGGGATTTTGGTATGTGTTTAATTACACATACCTTTTACCTTTAAAAACGAGCTAAAATAACCAAAAACGGACTTAAAATACCAAAAATATGCTTGTTTTGCTAATTGTATTGTGCAGGAATGGATATCTAAGAAAAGGACGAAAAATGAAGTCAAAACAACAAAATCGGACACGGAATGGAAAAGCGTGGAAAAGACAAAGTCAAGACAAAGCCCAAGTATCAAAGAGTCAACCAAAGTCAATCCCGACAAATCCAAAGTCAAACCCAAGGCTACAAGTGAAGAAAAATAAGTTTGGGGGGGTATTTTTGCCAAGTCCCTAAACTTATTTTATAAAGGAAAAGAGGAAAAATCTTGCAAGGGCCCAATCTGCCAATCTGCCAAAGTACTAACCACATGGGCCATTTCTGCCAACACTCCAAAGTTATAACCCAAAAAGGACTTAACTTGCAATACCAAGTATAACACTTGGGGGTATTTTTGCCAAGTCCCCAAACAAATATAAACCCAAGGACTATTGTTGCAACAAACTCATATACTCTTAGGGACTAATTTTGCCAACCACCAAAACTCGTCCCTTGCCCCAAATTAAATCAAAACAGACATAAACCCTAACCCCCAAACTTTCCCGCCTTAACCCAAAACCCTATTCACCCATCTCCCCCACCCGGGTGAGCAAGACTCGAACCCGGGTCTCACCCTCAATACACCCCTTTTATAACTCGCTTACCGTTGTGCCCTTGGGTCTTTTATGTAAGACCCTTGGGCACTTAGATATTTAAGGTAGTTTTGTCCCTTAAAGCTATAAGCTGTTTCCAGCTTATTTAGAGCTTATTTATAAGCTCAATTTTGGGTTTTTTCCTTTATTTTTTTTCCCCGTAGGATATTGTTTAGTATAAAAGTAATTTTAGCTAAAATTTTTTCAGAATTATTAAAATATTTGTTTTTTTTTTTTTTTTTTTAGTATTTTTTAATAATTTTTAATAATTTTAGTTAAAAGTTTAAAAAATTCATAAAAAATATAAAAAAAAAACTATCAAAAAAAATATTTTTCTTTTTTTAGAAAATTTCTTTAGGTCATATACTACGTAGGAAAAAGATTAAAAAACTTTCCGTAGGTTAATTTTGTACCACTTTTGTTTTTTTGAAGAACCGATCCTGGGTACGAATTTTGTTCCTTGATCCATTACTACGCTTTATTTTTGGGTCCCCAACCGACCCTCCGTTTTTTCCAGTCTAGTCTTTTTCATTTCTTCCATTATTTTGTCCCCTAGAGTAGTTTTTAGAAGTAAAAAAGTTCTTTGTAGGGGGTTTTAATTTTTTGAAGATTTTTAGTTTTGGAACCCTTTTTGTTCGGCGATTCGTGCCTCTCGTTTTTCAGTTTTTAATTTCATAATTTTAGGTTTTTTTCTTAATTCGTTTTTTATTTGTTATTGGTTTTAACTTAGCCTTCCACACTCTCAAATCATTTCTCTCATTCAAACCCCAATTCTTTCTTCCGACTCTGTAATCGATTCCTCCAACACACCTCGGTTGGGGGATTAAACGACCCGGGAAACATTTTCTATAAACTACTTTTTCCGGTTTTTTCATTGAATTATATGTAGTTTTTTTTTTTTTTGGATAATATATTATTGTATTATATATATGGTAAAGAAATATCTAAACAATCAATTTTTTGGCGCCGTTTTTTTGGCCGGGGAGGCTGTAAAATTCGATTTTTTCGTGTTCATCTTGCGACGATTTAGTGTTGAAGACCCTTCCCTTCGTGACGTTTAAATTTCCCGTTTGTGAATATTGTTACTTTTATTTTATAAAAAAAATAATATAAAACCACAAAAATTATTTTTCATTTTCTCTTTTATAGTAATTTAGTAGAATATAAAAGACAAAAAAAAAATCACAAAATCAAGAAAAAAAACTAAAAATATAAAAACATTGTCCATAATAATAAATAAAAATCATCATCAATATAATGCTTTCAACTGAAGCATTATCATAATAAGTTCCCGAACAAAAGATTTAAAACTTGCCTTTGTGTCACTTGTGAAATACGGCTCACCTTTAATTGATAAACAAACTATAAGAGGGGTATAAGGAGGGTTGTTCCTAGGAACTACGACCCGAAAGGAGAAGGTTTTTAATAGCTTCGCGCTTTCCCGCTCCTCCGCTCCTTTGTGCGTTTGTCTTTTAAAGAGCTACCGTGAAACGAGTTGATTATTGGTTTAAGTTGTCTTATCTCATTTTGTCCGTTAATAAAATATGTTGCTTAAAAAACTCGAAAAGCCAAAAATAATCTTCTTTTTCTTCTTATCCATTTAATTCTTTTCTTAACCCTCAATTGTTTAATTCTTATGGCGTCACTCAATCGTCGTTTGAATCACCTTTACGCGATTAAAGAGTGTTCGTCTTGTGGAAATTTGCACACCAAAGACTGTGGTTGTCCAAAAGGGAGTCTTGAAGACAAGGTCCTTGTTCCCATACCCGACTTGTCTCAACGACCCCTTAAAATTGAAAAAATTTGTCTCGATTGTGGAGACCCGGTTCATGGTCTATATTGTCGACAATGTGCTCTAATACGAAAGACATTGGAGGAAGTTTTTCAAGACTTCCATGACACTTCCAAGTCATCCGATGACGATTCTAACTTTGTTAATCAAGAGCCATTCATTGTCAAACAAGGCCCCGGTGTAAATTCTTCACAAAGTCCTCCACAAATTAACCACAATTGTTGTTACGAGTGTGGTGATTCGTTAGACGATATCTTTTGTCAACGATGCACTTGTAAGTCTTGTGGGAAAGGTGCTCATTATGGTTATAATTGTCCACCGCAAATTCCGATTATCTCTAATCCGGAACCATGCTACAATCAAAACCTTAATGAGATCCCACAAAATTTGCAAGGTTTGCAACAACAATGTCTTTTTGGTACGTGCCAACAATGTGGTTGTAATGAATATGATGGAGTTTGTTTTTATTGTACTGTTGGAAATGGAACACCAATCACTTTTTCAACTCCGTACTCTTCTAACGACACTCCAAGTTTTGCAAACCACCCTCCACAAAATTTTCAAAGTTTTCAGCAACAATATCCTTGTTGTGAAAATTGCGGGGGACCTCATGAAACTTACCAATGTCAACCAATGAATGAAGACTATTATCATGAGCAAAATTCTTGCTATGATTATAATTCTTTTGGTTTTGACCAATTTCAACCCCCGCAATATACCGTCAATCATCCAATCTTCAATTCCCAAAATGAGCTTCTTAATTCCCAAAATGAGTTTCTCAATACCCAAAATGAGCTTCTCAATTCTAGTAATAAGCTTATGGAACAAATGACAACCTTATGTGATTTGGTTGGTCAAGCTATACAAAAGAAGGAAGAAGAAAGGCGAATTGCGGAAGAACAAGCGGCTGAAGATCGATATTGGAAGATTCCCATTTGCCACGATGATGACGATGACTATACCATTGCAATCACACCCGTTTTATCAACCACGGAGCCCGTTAACTCTCTAAGTATGGGGGATGAGCATCTTGACACTATTCCGGCAACGGAATCGGACGAAGTAATAAAGTCTAGTGTTGAGAACCTTGTCCCAATCCCAAGTGAGCCCGAGGGTATTCCCGACAGTGTGTGTGATGTGCCTCTTTGTAACAATCCTACCTCTCTTGAAGCTTTCAAAGAACATTCTGAGACTATCATCGATTCCAACGATGATTCTACTTCGAGTGATGACGATTCTTATGAGAACATCGATTATGTCGATGCATCACCTCCCGATGCTGAGATCGTCAGCTTAGAGGTGGTAGAGATTGTTATCCCGGAAGTTGGAGGGATTGATACCGATATTCTTCTAACAATCAAAGACGATATCCTTCGTGAAAAATTGTTGAATGTCAATCTTCTTATTGCTAAGATCGATTCATTAAGAGATAATCCTACTCCATCTTCCGAAGTTGTGATCAAGTCTACCTCCACATTTCCTAATCTTTTCTTGGAGGAGACTAACACCTTTGATAATTCTATTCCCGAATCTGAAACTTTCTGCTTTGACTTGGAAGAGAAGAGTAGTGGCAGTACCACTACTCATTCTGATTATTCTCTTCCAGATTATGAAGCTTTCTATTCTGATGACAATCATATTAAAGAAAAGAGTAGTGGCAGTACCACTACTCATGCTGATTTTTCTCAATATGATTCGTTCATCTTTGATCTTTCGATCAATCCATTTCCTCCTGCCGATAGGAGTGATTTTTATCATGAGGAGTTCGCCGATGAACTTGCTCACATCATATCTCCACCGGAGTATGATCATTTCTGCTTTAAGATTGAGCCCGAGCTGGGCAATCTTACTATGGATGTGGTGAAAGATATTTTCCCAACAAGAGAATTAAGAGTTCATGTGCCTAATGTTCTACCCACCCATCTCACCCTGGATACGGATTTCATGCTTTTAAGTGAACCTCTCTTCACTTATATTGTATGGATCTTTCTTCCATTTCTCACGTATCCAGTTGCTCCACCATCTCTTCCCTCCTGTGGAAATGAAGATACCATTTTTGATCCAGGCATCTCAATTTATCATTCTTTTATGCCGGATGTATCTCATCGGAGTGGAACTTTCATGAAATTCAATGTTTATCCAAACCACTTGAATGAAAGTCCGATGATGATTTTATCTTCCACTTGCTCCCCATGGACCAATGAATTCGGGGTCGAGTCGAGCTTGTAACTCGGTTAACAAAACAAGGCGCTTCGTGGGTGGCAACCCATGCTTATCCAGTCCATCTTCTTTCTATATGCTAATAAGTGTTTTGTGTTATGAGGAGGCTCGCCTCTTTCATTATTCGTGTTTTATGTTTTGTGGTTTATTATCTAGGATTGCCCGGATTGTGATCACTCTCATACTCACGGTTTTGTCCTCCGATCACTCGAGCTTCACATCCTCAGCTTCATTTTGGGAATCCAGTATCCAAATCTAATCGACTAACGCTTTATCTTTTGGCACACTTAATAAACGGCCTTAGATTTACATAGGTGCCCCTTTCAAAACATCGAGGACAATATTTAGTTCTAGTATGGGGGGATCTTCGATTTGATTTTGCCTGCAGCCGTTGTTATCATGTAATCCCGTTTTTACCACCAAATTTTTGCAAAAATACCAAAAAAATGAAAAAATTTAAAATTTTCAAAAATAAAATAAGTGTTTTGTCACAGTTTTGACTTTTCTAATGGGTAGAATGAGAATAATTTTTAACTCGATCGGGCGTGTTGAGCCCTTGCTAGTTCCTTAATTATAGGCTAAGCTTTCACGAATTATATTGCTTTGAATTTTAATAAGGTGAAGAATAAGAAGTGATAGAGTTAGACTAAGCGCTCGCGAATTATTCGCGAAGACGAAAAATAATAGTGTTAAGTATGAGTGGATGCTAAACAAGGATTCTTGGAAAATCTTAAGAGTCATGTAGTGTAATTTGCCCCCCCCCCCCCCTTTTTACTTTTTTTTTTTTTTTTTTTTTTTTTTTTTTTTTTCTCGCCTTTTTCTTATCTATAAGATTCTAACCTGCATTAAATACGTGGCTACTTTTGGAATTAAAAAAAACTTACATCAAAATAAATTTTTATGTAGTATATAGCAAAAACTTTAGACTTAGTTCAACTTTATACTTGAATTTTTCAAAAAGATGGTTTCCCAATATAAAAAAAATAAAAAAATAAAAAATAAAAAATAATAAAAAGAAATGATGAAAAATGCAAAACTATAATAAACTGTGGGTTGATAAAAGTTTGATGTATCTTGCCGGCTCACAACCGATGTTACAGCCTTCTAAAGAAAACCCATAGTAAGAATAAATTATCCGCGAATGATTAAAAAGTTTGCTGCATTCTTGCGGCTCCAAACCGAGTTGCAGCCTTTCTAGAAAGGTCGACGGGGTTACAAATTGCATAATTAGTTGATCTTAAAGTGGGATGAATTAAAAAAGATAACCTTTTTGATAAATTCGAATATGCTTTTGAAAACTTTGGTATTATAATTTTATAAAGCTATGTGCTTACGTGGAAAACCTTAAGAGTTTTTGGGAAAACCTAAAGGTCCGGTGGTGAGTCCCGATTATAGTCTCTGTGGGGTGTAAAAAGGGCTGTTTCACTTAACCGCAAGGTTGGGGATGTGCCGAGGACGAAAGGTCGCTTACAATGGGATGGATCTCTGCCTTCAAAAAACTCATTATTTTCTCGGGGTGGGAAACGTGAAAACATAGAATTGATCCATGGTTGGAACTTTCAAAAAATAGCAACCAAACACCTAAGATCGAAAAATTGTTTGGGAGTAAAAAAGTTTAACAAGTTGCCACAAAAAAAAATATGAGTAAGTGTTAGCATCTTAACTCATAAATAACAGTGATTTCGTTTTTAAGCTGGGTTTGGTAACAAGTGGAAAAGTCGGGAACGGATTGAATTCTATCCTTTTGGGCATTCTCGGATCGGAAATTGCATCTTGTTCTATGATCCCTTAAGTTATAAATATGAATCAGTCAAAACATTCTAGTTAAGTTGATTAATGAAAAAAGAAAACTACAAAAAAATATGTGTAGGATTGGTGTATATATTAAAAAATGGTAAAAGACGGAGATTTTCAAAAATTTATGAGTCTTTAAACTTCCTCGATGGAAACACTTAGTACTTTTCCAAAGTTTATTAGTCGAGGGTGATTGAGATCTTAGTTTTACTAAATGCTTACTTCATAGCATTGCGGTGAGGGACCGGCAATTACTCTTGAAATATGGGGGATTTTGGTTGTTTGTTAATTACACATACTTATTACCTTTAAAAAGCGAGCTAAAAATAACAAAAACGACTTAAAATACCAAAAATTATTACTTGTTTTGCTATTGTATTGTGCAGGAATGGATATCTAAGAAAAAGGACGAAAAACGAAGCAAAACGATATAAAACGGACACGGAATTGGGGGAAAAGCGTGGAAAGGACAAATCAAGGACAAAGACTCCAAGTATCAAAAGTGTCAACCAAAGTTCAACCCGGACAAAATCCAAAGTCATACCCAAGGCTACAAGTGAAGAAAAACATAAGTTTGGGGGGTATTTTTTTGCCAAGTCCTAACTAATTTTATTAAGGAAAAAGAGGAAAAAAATCTTTGCAAGGGCCCATTTGCCAAAATCTGCCAAAGTATTAACCACATGGGCATTTTCTGCAAAACCACTCCAAGTTATAACCCAAAAAAGGGATTAAACTGCAATACAAGTATAAACAATTGGGGTGGTATTTTTGCCTTAGTCCCCAATAACCTTCAAGGGCTAAAACTGCCAAACCCTGAAACTTATAAACCCTACAAGGACTATTGTTGCAACAAACTCATATACTCTTAGGGACTAATTTTGCCAACCACCAAAACTCGTCCCCTGCCCCAAATTAAATCAAAACAGACATAAACCCTAACCCCCAAACTTTCCCGCCTTAACCCAAAACCCTATTCACCCATCTCCCCCACCCACGTGACACTGTAGCTACCCTCCAAAAACATCACCCTCTCAAACCCCACACCTCACCCCACCTCATGTACACCTTGGCAATCCCTAATGTCCCTATTCGTTGAAGTAATGAGACAAGAAATAGAGGGTTTGGATTAAAAGGCTTGGAGGCCAAGATTATTGAAGGGCCAAGATGAGCTTTAGAAGCCTCTCAGCTAAGAAGCACAAGAAACACAATGACTTGAAGACATTGACAGCCTATATAAAGAAAAGAAGACAGAGAAAAAAAGAGGAGTAGTATAGAGGAGTAGTGTAATTTTTTAGCTCAGTTTAATTTTTATGTTTTATGTATTCTGTCATTCTACTCTTAACCCTGTAAACTTTTACCTTTAATGAAATTTCTGTTTTAAAAAAAAAGGGTTCTGTCTGGTATGCCTTTAAATTTTTTGCTTATTTGAATTGCTAGTTTCTAGTGCTTATTGTTGTGTCAAAAATGCTTAACTTTACTTAAGATAACTAATAATAATCTGGTTTTACTCTTTGGTTCTTTAAAATTTCAGTTTTTCAAAGTTTAAATTGGTTTTAAGATTTTTTAAGTAGTGTTTGGGATAACCCATTTTGATGTTCAAAATGGGTCAAAACAGGTAGTAGTTCGTTTAAACCAACTTAGTTAAGTTATGTTAGGAATTAAAACCAGTTTATGATAGTTGTTTTTAGTAAAAATTGCTTTTTAGGGTTCTTGTGAATCATTTTCCAAAAACTATGAACATATGCTTTTTTTTAACAGATCTTGGATCTTGGGTATTGAAACCTTGTTGTGGTTGTTTTCATGTTCTTTATATGCCTTAGGATCATGCTTGTTTGTCTATATGTGAAGTTCAATCCTTTACCAGCAATCTATCAATTTTTTTAGTATAGCAGTTTCATAAACTCATTTTTAAGCTAAATCTTAGAGTAGCTAAAGATAGTTCTAGTCTCTAAAAATGATGGCACAAGGAGTTAGTAGGCCAAGGATTTCATGTTTAGGCTTATTTCAGACTCTTGAGCTTATTTAGTAGCTAATATCTAGGGCTGCATCTTGTTAGTTTCAAGTTAAAAATACCAAAATTTAGATTAGAGTCTGAACTGCTTGTTTTCCTCTAGCTTTTCCAGCTTAATTATGAGTCCAAAATCCCAGCTTTTTGCTTTAATAAGCTCATTGATGTACCAGCTTGTTAGATTTTCCTTTTCAGCCTATGGGTTATTCAAAAAGCCCATTGTCTTCTAGCTTAAATATTGTCCCTTTAAAACTGCCAAAAGGGGTGCCCTGGTGCAAAAGCCTTTTTGGCAGCCCCTTATTAGCTTATTTATAAGTTAACCCTTAGAGTTTTTTTTTGGCTTTTCTAGGAAGCTCATAGGCTGAGCTATAAGCCCCTATAAGCTTAAGCTTTGGAGAACCCTTTAGAGTGCTTAAAATTAAGCCCCAAAGTGCCCCTAAGGACTGTTTGTATGCTGACTTTTGGCCTTTGAGCTTATTTGCTTATTTTTGCTTTCTAGCTATTCTTCTTTGCTTGATTTAGTTAGGTTAGCTTATTAGAAGTTAGTCATGATCTGTTAATGCTTATTAGTGTTTTTCATTAGCTTATTTTGCCCCAAAGTGGCATAGTAGTTAGCCATTTTTTTAGGCACTTAGTGTAAAAAGTGCAAACTGTCACTTTTCTTAAGCCCTTTTTCAGCTTATTTAGTTGTTACTTTTTAATTCATAGTGCTTATTTAGGTTAGTTTAGAAATCCCTTTCAGCTTATTAGTTCAAATAGTAGCTTATTAGTCCAAAAAAAAGCAAAGGAAAAGCCATTTTGGCTTTAAGCTTAGTTAAGCTTGCTGTCGGTTTTAGATAAGCTTTTTCAGCTTATTTTCAGCTTTTCACCAAAAGTTGTAGTTACAAAAAATAATAAGCCCCATGTGTTCTATAAGTTTGTTTAAAAAGTTTTTGTAAAAAAAAAGGGGAGATAAGGGGAAACCCGGGTGAGCAAGACTCGAACCCGGGTCTCACCCTCAATACACCCCTTTTATAACTCGCTTACCGCTGTGCCCTTGGGTCTTTTATGTAAGACCCTTGGGCACTTAGATATTTAAGGTAGTTTTGTCCCTTAAAGCTATAAGCTGTTTCCAGCTTATTTCGAGCTTATTTATAAGCTCAATTTTGGGTTTCTTATTTTTCGTAGGATAGTGTTAGTATAAAGTAATTTTAGTAAATTTTTCAGAATTTTTAAAAATAGTTTAGTATTTTTTATAATTTAATTTAGTTAAAAGTTTTAAAAATTCATAAAAAATATAAAATTAGTGACCCACTCCATTCGTTTCACCATGTAATAGGCGAGATTGAATTTTTTGGAGTTTGCAACACAATAAAGCATGTAACAAAGACACGCGGGAACATGGTCCCAATTACCCCCCCAGACAGAAGACATTTTCCCAAATAATTTCTTCCAAAGGTTTTAAGGTAGATACAATTTCACGAGTGAGAATTTGATGATCTTGGACATCAATTTCTTGCTCAAGATGGATGGGAGTGACTTGACCTTCTCGATCAGTTCGAATAAACGAAATGATGTCATCAAGAAAAGGAAGGTTGGTTTGATATGGACCTTCCGAAGGGACACCATATGCCAACTCATCAAGTGAGCATCTGTCAGTAAAGACACAAGCACCCTCATAAGGTATGTCAAGAATTTGAACAAAATCTTCAAGAGAGTAAGAAAAGAATTGATTTTGAATTACAAATTCGACAAACATTTGACCCTCGTTGGAATAGTTAAATTGAAATTGACTATAGAATTCAAGTATGAAGTGAGGAAAAATTTGGTCATTGATTTCAAGAAGACACTCAAATTCTACAAAGCTGAACAAAGACCGAACATAGTTTAGATCCGCAAAGTCTCTACCGTGGTCGGTTCTTATTGACACTATTGAACAACCTAATTGGTTTTGGATTTTCCTACTAAATATTTCGAATTGATCGAAAGCTTCGGTTTTATCCTTAAGAAATCTAGTCCAAGTATACCTAGAGTAGTCATCTACTATGACTAGGGTGTAACGGTTTCCTCCGTAACTCCGTACGGCGGATGGACCGAAGAGATCCATATGGAGAAGTTCTAAGCATCTAGTCGTTGAGACTACATTCTTAGCTTTGTGACTAGCGTGAGCTTGTTTTCCCATTTTACAAGCATCACAAAAATGTTGATCAAACTTAAGCTTAGGTAGGTTTCTAACTAATTCCTTAGAGGCCAACGATTGAATGAGACGCATATTTGCGTGTCCTAATCTCCTATGCCACAAGGTGGAATTTTCATCAATCGTTGTTAGACAAATTTGATCCTTTGGCTTATTTCCTAATTTCATCACATATAAGCCTTTCTTCCTAATACCTCTACCTATGACTTTACCGTCCTTAGTGATTTCACTATCATGTTCAGAGAAAGTTACTCTACACTTATTGTCACATATTTGTCCTATACTTAGCAAATTAAATCCTAAGTTATCAACATGTTCTACATTATCTATTTTGAGAGAGTCATTAGAAATCGTACCTTTGCCAATGATGTTACCGCGAAGATTACTACCAAAAATGACGTTACCTCCATTGTATGCCTTGTAAGTGGAGAAGAGCTTTCGGTTGCCCGTCATATGTTTAGAGCATCCGCTATCCTTGATCCATTCGTCGGGCTCCAAGTCGACTCCAAGGCATATCTATTTATATAAGACAATAACTCAAACATTTGGTCCCCAATATCTCATGGGTCCAAAGTTGTTAGTGCCAAACATCCCTTGCATTTGATGCAATTGGTTGGGATGTGAGAATGGAAGACACATTTCCCATGGCATGTAACTTTGACGTGGAAAGTTGTTCCAAGTTACGGGAAAGCCATGAGGTTGGTTTTGTCGACCAACATGTCTTCTTGGTTGCGGTGTTTTAGAACGAGGATAATTATTATTAACTTTTCTAGGAGGTGGAGTTTTTGACCTAAAGTTTGGTTTCGAAAATCCAACTCCGGGTTTTGACAATGGCTTATAGAATTGTTTAACTTCATTGTCACTAGCAACGGGAACTTTGGCTTTGTTTACAATTATGTGTTTTGGTCTAGGACCCAAAATGGATTTTTGAAAAGACACAGTTTTCTCAGATCCAGGCGTTGCTGGTGGCGGTCCCATAATTATTTTGGGGGCCGCCTGGTCATTTAGGGGGCCGCCCATATTTATGGGACCTCCATCAGAATACGCCTTTTTCTGAGCTTTCACAAATTTTATTTCCTTAGTTCCACTAGATGATGCTTCAAATGAATTAAACCCTAAACCTAATTTATCACCGGAGGGTTTTTGATTACTTAACATTTCATTTAAGCAATGTGTACTCTTTTCAAATTTGTTTAATCTAGTGGATTCTTCTTTGAGCTTTTCATTCTCAATTTTAAGTGCATGACACTTTGCACAATCGAGATCAACTCCCTTGTTTTTCTCGAGTATGGACAATTTATCTTTTAATTTTCTAAGCTCATTTTCTAGACTATTTCTAGTAGCTTTTAACCTTTTGTTCTTAGTGATTATCTTTAGACTCATTTTGCATAATTTATCATATTCATTGTCTAAAGCTAAATCATCAATTGATGAATTTTCATCACTAAAGTAGGAGGATTCGGAACATACCTCACTTGATGCATGAGCTACAAGACACGTTTCATCTTTGACCTTCTCATCATCTTCTTCATCGCTATCGCTCCAAGAGCCTCCGACAAAAGCTCTTTGGTTCTTATCTTTTGGTGGTTTTGGACATTCTCCAATAAGATGATTTGGATCGCCGCATCTAAAGCATTTTCTATCACTTTTACCGTTCTTGTCATCACAGCTTATTTGGAACGTCTTTTTGTCGTTTTGAGGTTGCCTCACGAATCTACCTCTTCTTTTAAAGAACTTCTTAAAGTCTCTTACCGCCATGGCGTACTCTTCGTCTTCACTACCGGAAATCGAACACTCTTCATCACTAGATTCTTTCTTAGCCTTTAAAGCAATAGATTTCCTTTCAACTTATGCTTTGACTATTTCGGAATCTTTCTTAATGATTATTTCGTGAAATTTGAGGTTCCCGATAAGTTCATCAAGAGATAGTGACGTTAAGCCTTTCGACTCTTCAATTGCCATGACCGTTGCTCTCCATTTAGGATGTAGAGCCCTAAGAAACTTCCTTACGTAGTTCTTACTAGAATAACCTTCATCAAGAGCTTTAAGACTAGTAATAATAGTATTAAATCTAGCAAAAGCACTATTTATAGATTCGTCTTTGGAAATGACAAATTGTTCATATTGTTGAACCAAAAGGTCGATCTTATTATCTTTGACTTGGCTATTACCTTGATGGGTGATTAAAATAGTTTTCCAAATTTTTCTTGCCGTGTTACACATGAAAATTCTTTCATATTCTTTTCTTGACAAAGCATTTTAAATAACCATTTTGGCTTCATTATTTTTCGCAAGTCTCTTTTTGAGATCATTGGTTTGTTTTTCAAAAGAGATAACCTCATCTAATTTGGTTTCTGGATTTTGTACAATAGGTTGAAAACCACCATTGGTAATAACATACCAAAGATCTAGATCTTTTGATTTAACATATGTCTCGAATCTATTTTTCCAATAAATAAAACTGGGTGTAATATGAGCGCGAGGTGCCAAAGATCTATAGCTTTTGATTTACCATATGTCGGAAGTGTGTTTTTTCCAATAAATAAAACTATCGCTTCAAAGAGTGGGTGGTCTTTGCATAGATTTGCCCTTCTAGAATTTGTCGGAACCATAGATGGATCCAAGCTAGTATATTTAAAAATCTTGAGTGACCTTCATTTGATACCAATTGTGAAATTAGAGGGGGGGGGGGGTGTGAATAGTTTATACTTTGTTTTACAAGTTTAAAAATTTACTTCAAAAATGATAGAATCCCGAGTTTAATATGTTCAATCAAATCACAATATGAACAAGCAATAACTATCTAAACGAAACAATAACAACAATAATAATGTAAAGAGATAAGGAAAGAAACAACCAAACCAAACACCAAGATTTTTATAGTGGTTCACTAAGAAGGCACCCTCTGTCGCCCTACTCCACTTCCAGAGTATCCGACTCGAGATTTCCACTAGTCACAAAGCTCTTTAGCGGAGAAATCCGTTTACACGTCGCTTACGTTATTTTCCGACACTAAGCTAAATGTCGAGTCCTAATCTTAGCTAGAACCAATCTACCACTTCACAAGATATACACACTCACAAGATCTACACTATCGGATCTACACAATATCCGAATCACACAAATACACAAGATAAATACAATAGAGGTTTGGTACTTAGAAGAAAAGATGAGAGATCACTAATTAACACTTCGTTTCTTGACGAATACGAGTGTTCTTCTCTTGCACTTGAATGAGAGGGAAGAGATGAGAAGAAGAGATTAGATCACTTGAAACAAGATCTAAGTATGTTAGTGATCAAGAGTTTTAGTGAGAGAAAGAAGGTTTAGAGAGAGAAAGAAAAGACTGAAAAATTTCGTGCAAAGAGGAATGTTTTTCTGCTGGGAATGGAGCAGTATTTATAGGCAGGGAATCCCAACGGTCATCTGGTGGCGGTCCCGGCGGTCCCTTATATATAAGGGGGCCGCCAGGCCTATAAGGGGGCCGCCACTAGACTCCGCTCCCTTTTTTGTCTTTTTGTGGTGAATGTTGTATCTGTTATGGAACCTTCCATTTTGGGGGAAAATTTTGAATTTCAAATTTTAAGTTTTTAATAAAACTTTTCTTTTAATTAGAAAATATTTTGTAAATGTATTTTTGAGAAAATACTTTTGTAGAATTAAAAGTGAGGATTAAGAGATAAATATTTTCTTGATCACTAATCATGCTTAATTATTTTGTTTGTTCATACCTTAAGTGATCACTAATCTTAGAAATAGAATTTTACATTTGATAATTTGTAAACGTTTATTTTTATTGTAAACGTTTTTACATTTTGTTATTATCAAAACGTTGAGAGGTCGAAAAATATAAATAACGTTTTTAGACATTATATGTATTAACACTTTAGTTATTTTTTTTAAATTATTAGGTAGGTTAAGGGTGTGTTTTGTAAGTTTCTTATTTTTCTTTCAAAAATATATATTAAATTTTAATATTTTTTATAAAATCGTATGCGCGTTTAAAGCATATCAATATTGAGCTCGTTTTGTTTCTTATCCAGAGACCTTTTCATCGGTATATTTTTTATTTTAATATTTGTTACATATTTATTAAATATTTGTTAAATAAAGTTTGTTATATAAAAAAATCATAAATATTACACTCTGTTCTCAAGTTTATTTTTCGGAGTGAAAAGGAAAGGTTTGGGATGCTAATAAAAAAATTGTGTTTCTGAGATTTTTTAGGAGAGAAAGGGAAAGTAAAGGATGGTAAATTATACCAAATTTACTCTCTTAATTTTCTTCATAAATTGGGATGGGATGAAATGGAGTGAAGTTGTTTTTAAAGCTATTTTTTGCTTACATCCTTTTATTTTCTTTCCAACTCGGGAACACAAAATAAAAAATCAATTATTATTCTTCTCCTCTTTACTTCTCTATTTTGTTCCCTCTTCATCTCTCTTCTTTTCGTTTTATACTCGGGAACGGAGTGTATCTTTAAAGGCTGTTTTGTAAAAAAAATGTTAAGTAAGTTTGTTAGGCCTAGCCGCATATTGGGCTAACATATCCAACATAAGTAAGCCCATGAAATATACGTTGGGTTTTTGTCACCACTCGACATGGCAGTGTGGAGTAGATGGTGGTGATATAGTGTCATGAGTGTGATCAAGAGGAGCGATTGGGGAAAAAGAAAGTGTGATATCCAAGGAAGTATGACTTTGAGTGGATGGATGTTATAGAGTCTAAAAGGAACATCCGAAATGTTTCAAGCAAAGGGTTCAAATTATGAGGAGAAGTGGTTGTCATGTGTAAGATGGTGATGGAATTTGAAGTTTAGAGTAAAAGTGAAGAAGAATGGTTCTCGTTGAATTGTATATGTTTGATTCGTGGGATGTGGTTTTGATGGTGCATTTAGAGGAGTTGGAGATGTAGAAGTTGTTGAGTGAGAAGGTTTGGTGGTGATATCATCATAACCACTAGATTATGTTGACAAATATTGTCCTCGGATAGATTATGGCGAGTTTGATTTCTTGGAAGGAATAGATAGGGAAAGCATGTGGTAGAATTCAGGGAAATGTTGTGAGGAAGATGCAGATGATGATTAAATAGTGGGGAGGATGGCATATTTTAAATAGGGAGGAAAAGATGAAAGTGGACAAAGTAATGAGAGTTGAGTTTTGGATTCCAAAAGTGGTTTAGGAAAATGCAGAAGGTTTAGCTGGGTCTAAGAAAGAATAGTCAACTGCACAGAAAATCAGGAGCCACAGTGAAAACTCCGTGACTTCTGATGGTGGTCCCATAAATACCTGGCGGTCCCATATTTATTAGGGGGCTGCCCAGTAGTTATGGTGGCCGTTCTCTGGAGACAGGAAATTTTTTTTTAGTTTCTTCTGATTTTCTGTAAATCCTATATAGAGACAGTTTCCTATTTTTCCCTTTTGTAGTCAATTCCAATTCATCATGAATCATCTAATACTTAACAATGATTATAATACTAAACATGCTAAGCATCACTCAAACAAATCATATGTAGGAAATATGACAATTTTATAAGTCAAGCATAATATAAACAATAGGACAAACGTAACATGTGCATGCAAGTAGTGATTTTAGGATGATAAAATTGAATGATCATCCAAGATAGGAAATATTGCCCTTACTTCGTACTAAGTTACAAATAAGATATAAGTTTTGAAAAATACCTAAGTCGATAATAGATTGGGTAATTATATAGATAAATAATGTCATAAAGTAATTTCCCTCATAGTTCACTTCTCAGTTTTCTCCACAACTCTTCTAAGAACTTTTTCTGCATGACATACTCCACCACGCTGCTCATGCTCGTACAGACACACTTGACAGTGAATCATCCAAAATGAAATTCTTGAGTACCCCATGATACCCCTATCTGTTTACCCACCTACGGTATTGTAAATAGCCCAACAATCTTCCCAAGCAATTAACCCGCATAGAACCAACCGCCAGCAGAGCCTGATAGCCATGCCCCGTGAGTTCCCAAACTCCATACCAACAACATCAACCACGAAGATACTGAAAAACGACAGTGAATTTGTACAACAGGGCGAAGAAGAAGCCGAGGAGTTCCACCACTTCACGCGAGTCCACGATCCTATTCTAGGCAATCGCTCTTGATTAGCGTCAAGAGGATCATAGACACGACAACCAATACATAAGACTCCTTAATTTCATACAGGAAATAGACATTCCTGAAGACAAATAAACAAAACAGGGTCCATAACACACGATAGGGAAAGATCAACCGCAATTTGTTTAGTGACCCACAACCATTTTCGCTTTCCATTAAATATTCAAGGATTGAGACTTTTTGGAGTGTACAACACAAAAATAGCCAGTGTAACAAAGACACGCGGGGAAACATATCTTGATTACCCCAACAAAAAGAGACAATATCCGAATAATTTCTTCCAAAGGCTTCAGGGTTGGCTCAATTTCACGAGTTAGAACTTGATATTCAAGACATCACTTTCTTCCACATGACTGATGCCACAGACCTGACCATGTCTCCTATCAAGTTCAAATAACAAAATGAAGTCTCAGAGAAGGAGGGTTGGTTTGATATGGATCATCCGTAGGGACACCATATGCCAACTCGTCAAGTGACCATTTGTCCGTAAAGACATAGTCACCCTCGCAAGGTATGTCAGTAATTTGAGAAAATTATTCAAGAGATTAAGAAAAGAATTGGTTTTGGATCACAAATTTGATGAACATTTCACCTTCATCAGAATAATTGATTTGATATTGACTATAAAACTCAAGAATGAATCGAGGACAGATTTGGTCACTAATTTCAAGGAGACACTCAAACTCGACAAAACTGAACATAGACCGAACATAATTTAGATCCGCGAAGTTGTCAAAAACCACCCGACCCTCATGATGAACAGGCTTTCAAGAATTTCTTAGTTTCCTTTTAAAGGTGTAGCGTATTCATGTCTATTATTGTATGTTAGGCACTTGAATTTTTGTGTCATCAGATGACTGTACGAGGCATGATTTCCTAAAACAAAAGCAAAATCACATTTTATTACCGTTTCATTTTTAGTTGGTTATGCATATTTCTTCTAGTGTGTGTTTTTAAATGTGACAAATATGGAGTAACGATTAACTCGACCTAAACATAAAATCCTAAAAGTTAACCTAAACGCTCTTAATTTGATTGCTCATCACCAGACAAGTCAAAAAAAACATATAAATTAATGTATCCGAATTGTTCATGAGATCATTATGCATGTGTTTGAAAACATTTTTAGGTTGGATTAACAATGCATAACACCAATTTTATTGAGTTCCAAACATGAGTGATTTTGAAATAAAATTAGGGTTTTGGTTCAAAATCAATTTTTCTACAAGCTTACTAATATATGCAAATCCTATGTCTATGGGAAGCATATTAGTTATACATTGTATCCTAGTAGTCCTAATCGTATGAAATTGAAAGAAAAATCGAAAATTCCTAATTTCATTTTTTGGTGTTCATCATGAACCGTAGACTCAAATTGAAAGAAAATAGATGAAATGACATACAAATGATGATTTTAAGATGTTGTGAATGATTGTAGGTGTTAATTTTATATTCAATTTGTGTTTTAATGTGTGATTTTGAGTTTTTGAGTGGTTTTAGTCGAGTTCGTCAATGGCAGCACGAAGGGGGGTGTTTGTTGGGAATTAAAGATTCTTTGATAATGTTTGAACTAATGAAATAGGAGGGACTAAATCAACATAATGAAGATTCTACAAAAGATGGAAGATTGTAGAAGATATGGTCAAAGATATGAAGATTAGGATTGATATTCAAATGATTTAGTTTCCTTATTATATTAAATATGTTGACTAGGAAGGTTGAATACTTATGGAAAGTATTAATAAGTATTAAATATGATGAGAGGTTACAAGGTTTATTAGGAAAGCATTAAATGCATTAAATGCATTAATGTATAATACTTAGGAAAGTATTAAATGTGTTGTAACCTACTAGGACTCCTTGTACTATAAAAGGAGGTCCTAGAGTGTAGAGAAAACATATCAATCTCTACACAATCATCATATATGTAGGTCCTTGGTCTTGGATCTATATAGCCTTTGTAAGACAATAGCTAACTTGAATAAATCCAAATCAACTATGTGAGAGACACTGACTATGAATATCAAGTGTTAATGCGGAATCTTAACACAAGAATTAAGAAGAACAATAATACTAATTTTGCTATTGATTTCTATTAAGCTTCAATGCTTCTATTCGATATATTAACTCTATACCCTGGACCTTCTTTTATACACCAAGAAGTCCATTAGAGTTTACAATATTTTCCTAACATATCTAGTCAACCATATTGAATACCATAATTAAGTATTCAATATGTTTCTAACTATGTGGTCAACATTAATCAAATGTATTCAATACTTTCCATAATCAATTGTAACTCCTCAATCAACATTAATCACCTCAATTAAACTTCTCATCAACATAAAGTCTTCAATCATCATAAAGTCTTCAATCATCATTAATGTCTTCAATCAACATTAATGTCTTCAATCAACATAAAGTCTTCAGTTGAAGCTTCTCTTTTATCATTGACTAGTAGCATTAATATTTAAGAAGACTTTTAATTCCCAACACATAGGAATTACTTATAAAGATTATAAAGCAGAATATTTTGCTGCATATTTAGATTGTGGAGCAGGTTGCTGCATATGCAGAACAGACTGTTTTCCAGAAGAATATCACCAAGATTTAGATGTACATGTAAGAAGAGGTATTAATAGCATTATAAAAATGAATAGAGGCGTAAAAAACCCAATCATTCTATTAGGATTATATACAATAAGATGTCCCCCTTTCTATTTTCATAATCTAACATCAGATGTCCTTCTAGGAAATAACTTTTTACAACTATTTCATAAGTTAGTATTCGATAAAATATCATATCAAATAAGTTTTAAAACATCATGTCACCATTGGATAGTAGTAAAAAGACTTAAAAAAGCATACATGAAGCCAATACCGATATTGTTTAAATCCCGCATAAACCAGCGTCATGAAAGATACCAACAAAAACCCATTTTAGCTAAAGGGACACCCTTATTTAAGTGCGAAGAAATCCTAGAATATCAGGTTAATTTAAGAAAATTAGATTCCAATATAGATGAAATTAAGGAAAAATTAAGAAAATGTTATACGGATAACCCATTAAAATTTTAGGATAAAAACCAGATAACCGCTAAATTAGAAATGAAGGATAAAGATAAAATAATAAGAGTAAAACCCATGAGATATAGTCCTGAAGATCAAAAGGAATTTTTAAATCAAATAAAAGAACTGCTAGATCAGAAGTTAATTAGATTAAGTCATAGCCCATATAGTTCGCTTGCTTTTATGGTAAGAAAACATGCGAAAGTGGCTAGAGGTAAAGCGAGAATGGTAATAAATTATAAAAAGTTAAATGAAAATACCGTATTTGATGGTTATTTTTTACCACATAAAGAAAGCTTGATAAATTGGACTAGAGATAAAAAGATATTTTCAAAATTTGATTGTAAAAGTGGATTTTGGCAAGTAAAAATGCATCAAGATAGTATTACATATACGGCATTTTTTACCCCTCAAGGACAATATGAATGGATTGTTATGCCTTTTGGATTAAAAAATGCACCGCAAATATTTCAAAGAAAAATGGATAGTATTATTAAGGATTATGATTTCATATTTGTTTACATTGATGATGTTTTAATCTTATCTAAGGATATAGACTCACATATGAAACATTTAAATACTTTTTTAGATTTATGTATAAAAAATGGATTAGCTTTAACAGAAAAGAAAACAAAGTTACTATAAGAACAAATAGAGTTTTTAGGAATGAAAATTGATGGTAAAGGGATAGAACTTCAAAGTCATATTCTAGAAAAGATAACGTCTTTCCTGGATAAACTAAAAGATAAAAAGCATGTCTAAAGTTTTCTTGGAATACTTAATTATGCTTTAGATTTTATTGAAAATCTTGCATTATTAAGAAAACCCTTTCAAGCTCTACTTAAAAAAGATAAAATATTTAGTTTTGATACAAACCTAGAAAAACAAGTAAAAAAGGTAAATATTATTGTAAAAATTTTCCAAAACTACAATTACCCAAAGATGATGATGATTTAATTCTTGAAACAGATGCTTCTGAGTATTGCTGGAGTGGAATACTCAAAAGAATTGATTATAATTCAGAAAGGGTAAAAATAGGAGAAAGTATATGTAGGTATTGTTTGGGTACATTTATAGAACACCGCAAGACACTAAATCAATATAAATGAAAAAGAATGTTAGAAATAGAATAGAGAAGAGAGAAGAGAATAAAATGAGAAATAGGAGATTAAGAGAGGAGAGAATCTAAAGAAGATTAGAAATAAGGTTAGAGGTAGTAAGATAAAATATAGTAAAGTAGAAATAGAGGAAGAGAGAGAAGAGTATTAGAATGAAGAAGACGTAAGGAGAGAAGAGAGCTCCCTCCTATCTCCAACTGTTAACCTCTCCTACCTCTACCCTCCTTCTCACTTCTCTCTCCCCGTCCGCCTTTGCCCCACCTCCTTGATCTGCACTCCCTTCCTTCCTACTCCCTTCTCCTACCCGCCGCTATTACTTAAACCTCTCCGTCTCTCCCTCCCTGCTATTTCCCCTATTCAACCTCAACTCCCCTCCTATCGTCTTCTTGAGCTACCCTACTCCTACTGCCCTCCCTAACTCCCCTTTAAACTCCAACTTCCTCTTCTTACTGCTCCGCCGCTACACTGCTCACCTCTTTCTCCCTTTACTCATGTCTACCCTACTCCTCTTCACCTTATCCCTACACCCTCTTTCTACCCCTCAAATCAACTACCCCTTTAACTCCTACTCCTTCTTCGGGAAACCGGCATGCCTTCTCCTGACCGACGCGCCTCGTACCCTCTTTCCTGCCTCCCTACTTACCGCTGACTCTACCTAATACCCCCTAAGACCCCCGTAAAACAACCAAATAAATAACCCACCACCCAAAAACCCACACTCCCCTCACAAGCCCCTCACCCTCCCTAACAACCCCAACATATACAACACCCACTAAACGCACCACAACCACCGCACTTCCCCCTAAAATTTAACACATCCACACAAAACTCACAATCTCAACACCCCCACACCCCCCCCGCTTAAAACTGCCCAAACAATCCACTCTCATTCACATAATACCCCGCCCAATGCACCCCAGCACCCACTTCTACCATCGTCCTAACGCGACACACCCCGATCTTACTGACCTCACGAACACGATCAATCCACAAGCCGGTACCCATACCCCTCCCGAAGACCCGAATAATCACAACACATAAGCAATATAGCAACCCATCTAGCAAGCTTTCAAAAACAAGCATCACTTACCTTATAAATACCAGCTTTGAAAAAAGAAACATTGAAACAAGGGATCCTGTGTATCACATCAAAAAAGCAAATTACTTTGACACCGCGAAGAAAATAAAGAACGAACGAGTCAAAACAGAAAGTTCAAATAAAATGTAGTGATAACCAATTCTTTTAGTGCCTCCTACAGAAAAAACAATTTAAAAGAAAGAAAATAATGTGGTTGATATTCCTTTCCCGCAAGACATTTGCTGCACCCCAAATGGGTAATAAATAAATAATTAAAAAATCTTACTATACCGAATAAGATATGTTGAATATATAGTGGGTCTAACTAAAATAACTATTTACAAAGATCATCTCCTCAGGAGATAAGGTATTGGTATGATTTTGGGGCAATAAATTCTATATATCTTACCTTTCTAAATTTTCCGAAAATTTCCTCAATGTTACCCATATTGGGTAGGAGAGAATGGGGTCAAAGAATGTTATTATAAAAAAATCTTCCTACTATAACACCACAAGAAGTCTTATGCTTTAAAATTCCCTATCAGCCGACACCGCTTTTATTAAGAAAAAAGATATCCATCTTATCATTTTATGCAGTTAGGAAAAGCAGACAGTTTTTCTATATCTTTTCCAACACAAAGAAAAGAATTTCAAAGATTTTGTCAAAATGACATCCATTTTAGAAGAGCAATTGGCATAAGGACAGTTATCCAAGGCATGGAGGCAAGTTTCAAAAGAGGATTTCGCACTTATAGAGGAAAGAAAAGATTATCTTCAATCATGAATTCTTCGGCTAACAATAACTCCCAAAAGCATCCAGAAGTTATATGCAAGACAAAACACTTCGCAAAATCCATTCTTAAAAAATCAAAGTCCTTTTTGCTCAGAATAAGATTTTGCCAATATAGACAACATGTAAAGAGGAACATTTCAGCATGTTCTCCCCCAAACCGAAACATTAGAAGAACCAAGGTGTCTACATAGCATCGTCCGGGGATGAAGCATAAAGATTTTCCATAACACGTGTTATGATTAAAGATGATAAGGCAGATGAATATTGATGAAATAGGACCTATCCCATGTGAAAATTTTCGAAGGCTTATGACTCTCCCCACATGTGAATACCATATGTCCAAGACATGCAATAAAGATAAGGAAAAACCAATTTCCAAGAAGGCAAATGTCCCGAATGAGCTTTGGTGTCAAAACCACATGAAGAAATTGGTGTAAGAAGTGAAGGAAGCACGAGAAGAAGAAATAAAAAGTACCTTGGAAATTGTAAATATAATATTATTTCTTCTAGTGTAATAAATTACATATCAAGCATGTAGAAACCGTATCAACGATCATTTAGGCTCTCTTAATGTATTATAGCCCGCATTGTAACAATTATGAATCTATACAATATCTTCGTTTCTTAATACTTTCTAGTGACTCATATATAGTTGTTATTATTTCTTTATTACAAAAATAAAATCTCCATCAAGTCCATATATGTAGTCTGTACGCCTAAAGCAGGAAACGAAGCTAGGCTGTGCTGGGTATTGTTGAAGGAGCTACATGGAAGTTACATGCTTTAATTATCAGGTTGGGGCTGGAACGCTCAGTAAAAGTCTCGTAGTGCAACTCTAATTATACTCGGGTCCAAAAAGCGAATACAGTTACTCGAATGCATTCTGGACCCTTATTTATGTATATTTTGAAATAATTTTAACTATGTATGATTATCACGGAATTAATTATAAGGAAACATTTAAAATAAAGTTTAAACATTAAAAAATGAATTAAGATCGAATAAGTTTTTATATAATGTATATTTTAAATGTTTTTAAGTTTTTAACATAAATAAATGCTATACTCTATTCTTAGATTTTTTGTTCTGATAGAATAATATATATAATATATATATATATATACTATATATATATATATAAAATAAATATATATAAATCTAGTGATACAGATCCAAATAAAAAGACAAATATTCCGTAGAAGAAGAATAAAAAAATTTTTTTTTTTTAAATTCTCAAAAAATTCTGAAAAAATTCCACAAGATCGTGTATGTTGGTGCATGAAAAAGTTGTGAAGGAAGTTTTTTTTAAAAAGTGGATACTTTTGCCGAAAAAAAATTATTAAAAAAACGTTTGTTGCATTAAATCGGTTTTTTTGTGACATCCAAAAATTCATTTTTTGAACCCCAACATCTTTTGACTTTTTGCATCAAAATTTTATTGCGCATCAAACTATAACAAGAACGATAAAATTTTTTGCAACAAAATTTTTTTATGCCTCACAATTTCTTTTTTGCGCATTAAAAAAACATATAAAAACTCAAATTTAAAAAACTTCTTTTACAAAAGTTTTATGCACCAACATACCTGATTTAATGAAATTTTTTTGAAATTTTTCGAGAACTTTTAAAAAAAAGTTTTTTCTCCTTTTATCCTTTCCTCACGATATTTGTCTTTTTATATTAACCTTCCTCTGTATATTAAATATACAAAGTGTTCCTGCAAGGCGTGGGAAGAGCTGATAACACATTGGTGTCATCTCAACGTCAACTTAGCATCCTTCTAATAAGACACAAATAACTAAAACCCCCTTTCAGTAAAAATTCTAATAACATGTTATTCGTACTTATGGGTAGTGGTGGCAATTTTTGACCCGACTCGAAACCCAACTTGAAACTGACACGAAAATTAACAGGTTCATATTGAGTCTAAATAGATTTCGAGTCGGGTTGGTCGAATCATCTAACCCGTTTATTAAATAGGTCAGGTTCGAGTTAGGAATAAATTAAGTGGGTCGACTCGTCAACCCGTTTAAGATTTTTTTTTTTAATTAAAAATTATTTATATTTTATTATACATGTTATATGAGTTAACCGAGTCGACCCACAAACCCGTTTAACATATTTAACCCCCGTGTAATGTGCTAATTTTTTCACTATTATAACATGAAAAAGAAGATTAGAAAAAGAAAAAAATGAGAGATTGGTGGCTGTGGGGTTCGAACCCACGCGCACTAATGTGCAGAAGATCTTAAGTCTTCCCCCTTAACCACTCGGGCAAACCACCTGTTTGTTATATTCACTTGATAACATTATTAATAAAACTAGTTGGTTACCCGCGCATAGCGGCGGCAATAAAATTTTTACTAACTCAAGTTTTTACGCTATTTCTTACCCGCTTAGTAATTTCATTTCACAACACTTTGAATGTATGTGTTCGTTTGAGTTTTCCGTAGCTTTCCCGCAATATCATATTAACATCATCATTCTCGCATGTAAAAAGACAACACTCTCTCCGAAAATATATAGTTTTAACGTATCAAGTTCATATTTAATTAAGGTTAAAGTTGTAAAAAATACAAATCAACATAAAATAAACCGGCTAAAAATGTAAAAAACAAAAAATTATAAAAATATATCAAAATGGATGTTGAATGAAAGAGCATAAAATTTTAAAAAATATGGTGAAATTAGATTATAATAAAATTAAATTGATAAAAAAATATTTCAATTTGAAAATAAAGGTGATTTTTTAATCAAAATGTGACACGTGTCACTTTATGATGTGATTCCCTAAAATGAGATGGATG
>BQNB010003822.1:5002-25683 GCA_026074375.1 Tanacetum coccineum
AATAATCATGCATACTAAGATTCATAATCAAAAGATGACATTAAGCATACAAGTAAACATGTAAAATCCGAGTTCTCTCGCGAGTCTTCCCCAAATGGAGAACCATAAGACCCTCACTAGGTTTTCTGCTAAAGTGCCTAGATCGCCCCATTCACCACATATTGTGATTGAGTGGGTCTTATAGCCGGAATAGGCAATTAATTAAAAGGAATCATGCAAGCTAAATTAACAATTTTAATTTTCCTTTTAACCTATATTAACCTTTAATAGTTTTCAGGATCAATATCTACTTATTTTATTTATCTTATGGCAAGAATCTAAATATTGTTGTCATATTTTTCTAGTAAAACATAAATAAAATATTAAACGCAGCAGATCATAGACTTTGTTTTAATTATAGGCATGTAAACTAGGCATATATTAAAACAAATTGTGTAACACATAAAGCTAAAACAACCTGGCTCTGATACCACTGTTGGGATTTAAATACCTAGGTAACTAGTTTAGCCACGAGTGCGCAGCGGATAGGACCTAGTAATAGCATATGGTTAACACAAATAAAAGGTAAATAGAAACGCGTACCTTTTGTTAATTTGATCAAGAAAACGAAACAAGCAATTAAAATAATTGCCTCTACGGTTGCTCACACAATCACGTCAACCGAATGTATTAAGCTATGCTAGGCTTAACTTCACAAATCCAATAGCTAGTATTATAACCCGATTACTATGCAATACCCTTGAATTAATAACCGAATAACATCAACCGAATTAGGGTTTGTAAACCCTAATCAAACCGAAAACCTGATAACCGAATAACAACAAACCCGAATACACTTTTGGGGTTTTTTATTCCTTCGAACAGCAACCAAACAAAACCCTTGTTTATGATTCTTGATTTGTCGAGCTAGGAAAGAAACAAGAATGAAAACCTTGGATGTTCGATCAAACTCGGTTGTGAGAAGTAAACCGAAAACCAACAAACCCTTAGAGAAAGATATGTGTAATCGGTGGAACAAAGAAACAAATAAGAACCGAAAATTTGTTGAAGGTTTTAAAGATGTGTCGAGTAGAATGAGTATGGGACATGGGGTATTTATAACCCTCAAGTCCTAGTTGTGACAAGAGTAGGAAACAATTCATTCCTTGTCACGATATACTTCATCTTCTACTTAATCCTAAAACCGGCTTCTTTTGCTTCTTTTGTTTCCTAGTTCGACACAAACACCTCCTCATAAAGCCATAGAGGACCGGCCAAACCAAGCCCCCCTTGGGTTTGTGTATTGTCGAATTAGTCCTTCTTATTTTAATATTGTGAAGTAAAATACATTCTCCGTGTATTAACGTGTGTGCCCCCAATAGGCTCACTTATATTCGTAATGTATTCGTGCTTACGACTACCATAATCCAACAGCTCCCACTTGGGAGTCGGAGTAGCACATAACACTAATACCTATAATTGGCAAAGTCTAGCAACCCACACAATTATTTTTTCATTAGGAATAAAAAAAAATATAATTAATTTTTATTATTGATGATTATAATTAAGTTTAAATATTTATTATGATTTTTTATATTAAAACTTAATAATTACATTATTTATTATTTTATAAAGATTTAGATGTTTATTCTAATGCTTTAAATTTTAATTTTTTATTTTTAGGTTAAAATATAATTACAATATATAAATATGAATTTAGATTTATAATAATTTATGTTAAAATTTTAAATATAAATTATTTGTTATATATTATTTTTATGTATTTATATTAAAAATAAAGTTAATAATTGTAATTTATTTTTAAAATTTATGTGTTAACATAAAAATAAAATTGATTATAAATCCTTGTTGATAATATTGTTAGTAAGAGTATAAGAGTTAGCAAAACAATCTACAATTATTAAAGGTTGATAAATTTCTTGCATTAATAATACATCCCTTTGTTACAAGTACCGATAAACCATGATACTGGATCCTAAGTCATTCATATAGTTTACCATATGTTTCTCGTTAAAAGAAATAATTCAGATATACCAAATTGTAATCAAGAATCATCTGCATTACCCTTTGGGAACGGACCAATCATTTTACTGATTAAATCGGAGAGGGCCAATGTGTATCTTTCTGCACATATCAGTGGAGGAACAAAACCTTTATTGACTACAAAGTTTTGTGGATGCTGCTTACAGTACACTCCTGGAAAAATAGCTTTTTATAACTACAGATGTTTCATGACAGCGTTTGGCTATAATCACAAAGAGATATCCAACACAATACAGAACTTACTTGTCATCCTCAAGTCTAAGGAACTCTTTATCAACCGCTTTATCGACATGTTATACTCATGACAATAGAATCCAAAAGTAATGATCGAATAGTTGGGTATCCATATGCATCCTTGTGACATACATATGAGATTTGTGGAACTCACATATATTTCAAAGAATAAACCAACACTCAAATTTGCCTTTACGTAACAATATTCGCCATTATTGGTTAACCGACAATGGTACATATTAGAATGAATATAAACATCATCAAGGATCAAACATGCAAATAAATAAGAAAATAAACTAATTGTTATATGAATGATAACAGAATCCAAGTATCTTTATTCATCAGCAACATTACAAAAAACTGTCTACAAATTCAAATTAATCCACACTATCTAATCAAACACAGATGATTTATCATTGAAACAAATACTCGACGGCAACTTATCCATAAATCTAACGTAACTAATCTCGTGTAAATAGCATATTACTGAAACGATCATCCCGTACCCAACAACAGCCTTTGCTGAAAGAGGTCAAGCTACCAAACTTATACAATCTCCGATGTCCGAAAAATCTTTCCTATCCTTACCATCACCACTTACAACATTAATTGTCCTTCACGAGACTGACAGATAAATCAGTGACACTATTTTGCCGCACGAAAATACGTCTACACACCATTTTAGATGACTAATCCACTCATCCTATCGCATATTAGCTATGAACTTCTATAATTAACACAATTACATACTTACCTAGAGGATATCATCAAAATGTGAGTGAACCAAAGCAAGCAGCAAACATGAAATCATCTACGAATCATACAGCCTCTTTTCGAACATGCCACTCAACAAATCAGCGATATATTCAGGCATCATGTATAGGTATGAGGTTAGGCAAAATACTTTGTTTTGTACTCTTTCCAATCACAGCACCGTCATTTACAACGAACACATATCCTATTCTAGCTAACTTATATGTATGTCAAAGGCATCCGTCAGACTAAATCCAGACAGACACCGTGTAAGCAACAAGAACTCTGAGCTGTCGTTATCCATAATACTACGCTCTCAAATACTTAGCCAACAGAAACTATTCTATCTATAGCTATTTGCGAAGATTACTTAGATATTAATTTCTTAACAGCATGTCAGTATGTACTACTTCACCCGGATTACATGAATCTCTGAAATCATCTTTCATATCTTTTGTCATGGCAAACGCAACCAACACAGGACGAGTACATACTGCACAGCATAACATCAATAGATCCTAAATTGGCCAGAAGCGTAGAATATTCTTCAATACGCTACTGTTATCCTCACGCAATAGCGCCGATTCGACAGCACCTTGAGACCCTCATCTACTCAATTTTAAGACTTTATCTGCAATGAGGGACATCCGTTCAACGCTTGATTTTATCATGACCTAAAGATCCATATTTCAGACTTCTCTCATAGATAGCACCTTTGATTTAACAATAATAACACGCTGATCTATGACTATCACGGGAGATCCTTCGATTCCCCGAAGATATAATGCATCATCCCTCAAATTTTCACTAGCAAACTTCTTCAGATTAGGATTTACCATCGTTGTAACATTGGAATAGTTGTTTCCGCTATGCGAGCAATATGTTCATCGACACTATAGAATACTAGGATAGCGACATAAGACTCCCCTAGCTGATTCTAGGTATACACATGGCAGCACTCAGAGATATTGAAGTGAAACCGAACTTTCTTGATCTTCTATCACCTGCAAATCTCTTATCACATTAGCCATAGATTGCTTTGCTTAAGTCCCATAAATGGAACGCCTAAGTTTTCGCATACAATGGTTAAAACCCAGGACATATCTTTATGGACTCTCACACAACCACTCATGGTTGCTCAATATATACTACACTTATGGAAAGATGTCCATTGCAAGGGAAGGCGGTTATATTCACATCATCTTGCATAGTACATCACTAGTCATAAGTACGGCGACAGTACTAGGCTATGAGAAATCCTTAAGCATCTAATGTCTAGAACATGAGAAAAGAAGATTCTTTCAGACAAATCTCTCGGGGGGGGGGGGGGTGTCGCGTGTTTTGTAGTTTGAGTAAGCCCTTTGCTACAGAGACGAGCTTTAAAAGATGTATACTGCACCATCCATGTCTGTCTTTTTTCTTGAAAAGCCACTTGCTACCTTAACGGTTCTAGCCATGGGAGGGAAAGCTCAACTAAGACCCATACATCATTATCTTTCATGGATTGCATATCCAATTCACGCATCAAGCACATTTCTATGATTCAGGATCCAGCAAGTGGCAGCTCTATAGTTTATCTGGGTTCACCAAGTATCCCCTAACTGCATGTTCCTATTATCGATTTACAAACACAATCCGATCTGAGGATGCGTGTCCTTTGTGGGACCTACGAAATGGGATTGATTCACTTTGAGGTGTCATCAATTTCTTGATCATCCTCTGTCATGATCTAAGCTGTGTCTACATAAGGATTTGTATCTTTCCCCCCCTTTGGTCTTGAAATTTCTTTCAAGATCTTCACACTCTCCACTTTGCTTTCAGATCCAAGAGCTTAGACTCAAAGAACTCAGCATTGCCGAGCAACAACCACTTTATTCTCAGATGGGCTTAGTAAAGAATATTATCCCATTGTTCCCTTTGGGTATCCTACAAAGGATACTCTTATAAGATCTTATAGGTCAATTTTGTCAGTTTTGGTAAGAGTATCAAGCTTAACAAACTCCTCACAACCCCAACTCTTAAGTAAGACAGCTTAGGGGGCTTTGCCCATGCAATATCACCGTATTGTGACTTATCAACCTTCTTAATGAAAATGTTGGAGAATGCTTGCCCCCCCCCCCCCCTCCACCCACAGACCCCCCCCAACAGCCCCCTGTTGGGATTGGGTTTTTTGTGGTGGGTGGGAGTGTTGGCAGCAGTCTCAAGGTCATAATCCAAAAGGACTTTGGTAGATAAGTTTTGACACATCATTGAGCGTGAACCAAGTCTAGCAATTGTGTGTTTTGGTTCGATTTCTTCCTCTTCTGACCTCCATTGTTTTTTGAGCGTGTAGGAGGAGTGCGATGGGACAATTATCCCATGCTCCTTAAGATGAATCTAAAAACTCGTTGACTCAATAAACACCTCCGGCGATCAGAACCAAGTGACTTAATGGGTCTTCCCTAGTTGGTTTTTCTACTTCTTTTTTTGAACTACATTTAAAGTTGTATCAGAACACTTCAATTTTATGGTATCATCAAGTAAACATAACCCATAACGACTGTTATATCGACATGAAATAACAATAGCTAGCTCCTTGTCTTGACACTAATTAAATAGGCCACATACATCGGTGTGTATTGAGTCCAAGTATATCTATAGCCCTATTCCCACTTGATGTGAATAGGGTTTGTCTAGCCATCTTACCATACAAGCATGAAACCCATTTTCCTAATGACACAATGTCAATAGAATTTTGAGAGTCCATCATGTTGCAACTTTTCATTGCTTTCTTGCTAATGTTGTCCAAACACATTGCCTACAAGAGTGAAGAGTCAAAATTAATTTTGGCTCTTTAGAAGTTAAAATAGCATACATATAACTATCGATTGTATTAGAACAGACATGATCAATTTCAAAAATGCAATCACCGTAGGAACAGCCATAAAATAAACTAGATTATCCATTGAAACTAAATAGACAAAGTTATCATCAAAACGATTAACAAATCCATCGATCAAACAAACGCGAAACTGAAATAACACCTCTAGTGATAGAGGGAGCATAATGACAATTGTTCAATACAATAACTAATCCACAAGTATCTCTAAATATAATTTCCAATTGCGTTCAACGTCTGCACCGCTTACCAACGCCCACGTACAGACTTAAAGCTCTTGGTTTCAGCTTCTTACTTCCCTGCAGACCCTGAGTAGTAATACAAATATGAGTACCGACAACCCCATTGCATAAATCCAAGAGTTTAACTAGGGAATGAGTAGAGTTCTATTGGGAAAATAACCTGAAGCGCCTAGCTCCTTGAGGTAGCATCTTCTTTTTCATCAACTCGGTGAGATACACGGACAAGTACCTTCTCCAGTGCCCAACATCACCACAATGTGTTACAGATGGCGGACCTTTGATGGTGTTATCCCTTTTCTTAGGTGGTGGAGAAGTCTTAGTTTTAGGAGCAAAGAAACATTGTTTATGAGCATAGTCCCATCTTGTTCTTTTCCTTTACCCCCTTTACCTACTCTACCAGCTTTTGTGCAGTTTATTCTTTTGGTTTTTTTCTGAACCTCCTTCCTGCTCGTATTTGCATGAAGTGCAGTTATTAGCATCTTCCTTTGGCGCATTTCTTCATGCAGCTTAGAGCATGGCAATGTAAGTTCATGTCACGGTCTTCCCCAGTGTCCGTGATATTGAAAATTCAGCACGAAGCTGGGTAAAAATCCTTTGTAGAGACAGAGACAAAGATAAACTCACTGTCAAGATTTTGACCAACTGGTTGACGCGAGTCGCTCAAGTTGTCAATGTAGCCACTTCAACTTAAGAACGTGGGAGAGTAACCGATTGACCTTCCTCCTGGCTGCAGGAGTGACATTCTCTCACAATTCTGCATAAAGTTCCTGTTCAGCTTGTTTTGGAAAACATATCTTTTAATGTTTCCTGACAGTACATAAAGCGACCAAGATAGCTAGATTTCGTTGTAAATCTAAGTTCCATGGTTAACAACGATGAGAACAGCAACTTCCCTATTGCCCCTTATAACCCAAGCAGCGAGAGCTGCAAGTCCTTAGGAGGATTTGCCTCTCCAGGTGTGCAACGGTGCAGCAGGAATAGGATGCTCAAGGTAGTAATTCCTGTCTTCATTGAAGGGTCCAAAACGTAGTTGTCTGTACCAATCAATGACTTTTGGTCCCAGTGAGTTTTTTGTGTTTCATCACGGAAGAAACTCCTGAATACCCGAATTGTTACCGACTGAGGTAGTCATCCAACAATAAAAAGATCAAACAATAAGTATTTTCGATAATTAAATTACTTAAAAGAATTAACTACCCGAATTAATTTTACTAAATAAGACTAGAGATCCAACTATTGCAGTCCCACTTATTACCCAAGGTCTGACCAGATGTAAACAAGTGGGGGCAAGAGGTAAGGCGAGCGAGCGTTATTACATTTTTATGCAACTCTTAATTTATGTAACTATGTCAAAACATTAGTCAGCTTGTAATAGATGTTAAGAGCAAGTTTAGTTATCATCTTTCCTCGTGTCCAGTTTCTGACCAAGAGACTCGAATTAAGTCGACCAAACGAGAACTTGTGAAAATCGTCAAAGGTCTGACAGTAGACCGAAATCATTCACCATGGGTGGTATGGGGTCTCAGGGACTGACCAAGAGACACCTAACCAATTGCACGTGTTCGTAACGATTGGGTGGCATAGACTTAAGATTTTCTAGGGGTATTCTCACATAAATTGTCACAAAAAAACGTGTACAAAGAGGCATGTAAACAACTTGTAACAACTAATTTAAAAACTTTTAATAATGAACACTGGTAGTGTGACATTCCATGGTTCACGGTAACGTCCAATCGAACTCGCAAAGAATCGTAGAAAAAGGTCAGCGCGAAGCTATTAAAAACCTTTAATTCTTTAGGGAATTACGTAAAAACAACCCGGCCTTAAACTTCTCTTGTAGTCTGTTTCTAGTGATGATCCGTACTTCCCATGAGTCCATAGCTTCCAGTTTTTTAATTACATGAAAAACAAGTTTAGTAGTTTAGTCTTATTAATTATTTACAAAAAACAGTTTTCACGAAACAAATGGTTGTGACACTATGAGCATGCATTTCGCGTGAAAAATTAATAACTACATTTACTCATCTGTTTTAGTCATAGAGCAAAAAAAATTTTGCGCGTAAACAATTAAGACATTTAAATAATCATGCATATCAAAGATTCATAATCAAAAGATGACGTTAATCATACAGTAAAACATGTAAAATCCGAGTTCCTCTCGCGAGTCTTCCCCAAATGGATAACCATAAGACGCCGACACGTAGGTTTTCTTCTAAAGTGCCAATATCGCCCATCACTCACAATTGTGATTGAGTGGGTCTTATAGCCTGAATAGGCAATTAATTAAAAGGATCATTGTAAGCTAAATTAATACTTGTTTTAATTTTTCCTTTTAACGCTATATTAACCTTTAATAGTTTTCAGTCAAAATCTACATTATTTTTATAATATCTTATGCAAAATCTAAATATAGTTGTCATATTTTCTAGTTGAAAGCAGAGAATAAAATATTAAACAAGCAGCAGATCATTAGACTATGTTTATAAATTATAGGCATGTAAACAAGGCATATATTAAAACAAAGCGTGAAACTCATCAGGCTAAAACGAGGTGCTCGTTATGCCCTTCTGTTTGGGTATTTACATACCTAGGTAACTAGTTTAGGCCACGATGCGTCCGCGGTATAGGACCTAGTAATAGCATAAGGTTAACCGCAATTAGAAAGGTAAAAGAAACGCGTACATTTTGTTACTATTAGTTCAAGGAAAACGATACAAGCAACTAAAAATACTATTAGCCTCTACGGTTGCTCACTTACAATCACGTCATACCGAATGTATTAAGCCTATGATAGGCTTAACTTACACAAAACCAATAGCTAGATAATATAACCCGATTGCAATTCAATACCCTGAAAATATAATAACCGAAATTAACAATCAACCGAAATTAGGGATTTGTAAACCACCAAACAAACCGATAACCTGAAAACCGAATCAACAACAAACCCGAATACACATTTGGGGTTAGTTTTATTCCTTCCGAAGCAGCTACCAAACAAACCCTTGATAATGATTCCTTGGATTTTGTCGAGCTAGGAAAAGAAACAATAATGAAAACCTTGGATGTTAAATCGAACTCGGTTATGAGAAGTAAACCGAAAACCAACAAACCCTTAGAGAAGGATAAGTGTAATCGGTGGAACAAAGAAACAAATAAGAACCGGAAAATTTTTTTGAAGGTATTAAATATGTGTCAAGTAGAATGAGTATTGGGACATGGGGTATTTATAACCCTCCAAGTCCTATGTGTTGACAATAGAGGAAACAGATTCATCCTTATCCGATATAACATCATCTTCACTTAATCCTAAAACCGTTCTTTGCTTCTTTTTGTATCCTATTTCGACACAAACACCTCCTCAAAAACCATAAGGAACCGGCAAACCAAGCACCCCTTGGCGTTTGTGTATTGTCGAATTAGTCCTTCTTATTTTTATATGTGTGAAGTAAAATACATTTCTCCTTAATGGATTATTAACGTGTGTGCCCCCAATAGGCTCACTTATATTCGTAATGTATTCGTGCTTACGACTACCATAATCCAACAGAATGTACAAAGAAGTTGAATGTATATCAATCCAATTCACGAGTAAAACTAATGATTGATGAATTTTCTTATTTCCTTTGTTTTGTTAAATTTAATTTCTTGCAAAAGGGAACTAAATTATAATCAGGTATTATGAAATGTATTGCAAGAAGATGAAAGCGACGAATATCTTGAAATATCTATTGAAAAGAAACCATGCATGAGAACATGAACCGGACCAAAGATATTGATTTTTTAAATCTTGAATCCATATTCTTGAAGAAGAACCATACATATTATTGTTCTATACGTATTTTGTAACTTGTTCATAATGCAGGAGGTGGTGTGTCTTCTTTGCTCAACTCGGATAAGAAGTTGCTAAATATGTCCTTTTTTGTACGAGCTCGTTTACCATCGTACACGTGATACCTAATGAAGCCCCAAGAAGGCTGAGAGTATCCATATGACAATCTGATTCGTCATTTTCTGAAACATTGCCTGTATTCGTCATCTCCATTGTTACTCATCTTTGCTATGCCTGTGTCCGTTTTCTTAATCCTTGTTGAAATCTTTTCCCTTCACCCCTCTCTTTGTTGATTAAGTTTGTTTTGTTATCCTGCAAAATTTTAGCAAATTTCAGCGATTATACCGCATGGCATTTCTCTAACATGTTTCTGTTGTTTTTATAATACAGAAACTGTTATAGTATGCTCTAATAGGTTCAGGTGAAACAAACCTCATTCGTGTGAAGCAACATAGATAGTCGACAAGCATTTCAGAAACAACACACCAGCACTACACCTAAAGATAGCACAAGAAATGCCAATGAAATATGATGACGTATACTAGGTGTACCAAACCTCTGGGCTTGAGCCACACTATTACTTAGGCTTTTGGGCCCAACTTGTCAATAACGGGCCGCAGTAAAACCCAATCTCGCATTAGCCGCGGCCCGAACCCAGCGATCCGTCCGCGGATCCAGGTATAGACAATCCGTCCGCGGCCGCTCACACGATTACCGCGGAACCTTGCCCGACAAGGGACCCACTCCGGCTACTACTAAAGCAACCGAAATACTAGAAAACCCTAATACTAGACACCTATAAATAGGGGTCATAGTATACCCCAAAAGGTACACAGTTATTCTTATTCTCTCTGACATATACTCTGATAATATGAATACTTACTCTCACGCCGGAGTCTAATCGTTGGGTCCGTCCCCACGGTAAGGCTAACGGTTTACTTTTAATTGTACAGAAAATCATATTACTTCTCTTGCTCTAGTACAAGATCAAAAATTCAGTCATTTGGAGACTGGCCCGACCAAAGAGACTTCGACACCTTGCTAAACTCGACGAATTTTGAACTAACAAGTGGCGCCTTCGTGGGCCCCTTTACGCAACCACGATTTCTAAAAAATCACCATGAGCACTCACGAACAACAAATCATAAAAACAATCCCACCGTCCGCGCCGTAAGGAACACGGGGGGAGGTTGGTCCCAAGTCTTGAGGAAACCTATGTCTGACTGGGGTTCTTAGGGAAATGTGCGACAAAAAACTATCACCAAAATACTTGCGCTCATCGCGAAAAAGATGCGAAAAGAAAAAGAGCCAGAAAGAGAAAACTCAACGCAGTGAAAGCCGACTGATCCTATGCACGAGTCCGGAATTAAGATAAGAAGTCGTGACAGAATCGCACTATCTGAATCTTAAGGACCCAACGGCGCCCGAACAGAACCCAGAAGAAGGCATCGGAGATAGGCTTATTCCCGAAGCCCATCACCACATGCCAGTGTTTTCAAAAGGCTTAAGAAGTACAGATCCCCTTCACCACGGCCCCGACCACGGAAGGAAGGAGGCGTGTTTAATAGGTTGGGAAGAAAGGAGCCAGCTACATCCGCTCATTCCGGTAGTCGTCAACGGAGTCCCCAAGCAAAAAAGAACTGAAGTAGAACCAATGAGGCATCAGCAAAAGGGAACACCGTCCCGTACGACTAGTCGGTATTCAGAGAGAGAAGATAGTGAAGGGGGTCACTGGAAATCCAAATCAAGAAAACATAGATCGAGCACCTATGAAGACGATCTCTCCCAGCCTTGGACATGTGAGGAAAGAAACCCTTTCACACCTCGGATCCAACATTTTAGTCTCCCGAGGACTAGGATGCCTAGCCACGTCAAGACATACGATGGAAGTAGAGATCCGAAGGATCACTTAAAGCTATTTCAATCGGCCGCAAAAACAGAAGGATGGGCAATGCCGACATGGTGCCACATGTTCAACTCAACCCTCACCGGGAATGCTAGAGTTTGGTTCGACAAGCTACCAAAAGAGTCGATCGATAGCTATGAAGATCTAAGAACAGCGTTTAGGGAGAACTATCTTCAGCAAACAAAGCACATCAAGGATCCGGAGGAGAGACATAACATCAAGCGTCTATATGAAAGAATTCTGAGGTCTATGGATGAAATGTATAGAATGACTACGTCTTTTTTACAAGGGGAAGTTGCTGCATTCAGTCATGGCCAGAGAAAAGCATCCTCATCATGGAAACAATCAGGGGGGGGACAAACCGAATTTCAATAAAGGCTTCAAAAACAAACAAAGACCGGATCGTAAGCCAGATAGTTTCTCACTCCTCACCAAAACGCCAAAAGAAATTTTCGCTCTGAAAAAAAGGAAAGTTCAAAGCTCCACCCCCAATGGTAATTCCTGCGGAGAAAATGGATCCGAATAAATACTATGAATTTCATTCAGATACAGGACACAACACAAACGAATGCATGCAGCTAAGGAAGCAAATAGACGAAATGATCAAGTCCGGAAAATTATCGCAATTCATCAGAGAATTAAAACAGAACGACAAGCCGAAAGCACCGAAAAAGTGGAAGCATCCGGAAAGGATAAACCTTTAGCTATACTGATGATTCAACCATGGGAAAGAGTGGCCAAGCCTAGGATTACCCAAAGCTTCTCTTCGGAGACGGCGATTTCCTTTCCGCCTTTAGGGAAAGAAGACAGAACGGAGGGACTAATGATAATCGAAGCCGAAATGGGCGGGCACTTTGTGCACAGGATATACGTTGACGGCAGAGCATCCTCAGAAGTCTTATATGAACATTGCTTTGTAAAACTCCGCAGAGAGATAAGGGATCAAATGGTTTTGGCCACCACTCACCTTATCGGATTCAGTGGAGAGACCATTTGGCCACTGGGCCAGATAGCCTTGCTAGTCAAAATAGGTGATGAAGTACATTCCACCTCCGCATGGATGAACTTCATGATTATCAGGTCACCATCCCAACACAATGCAATAATAGGCAGACTGGGTATAAGGAAAATCCGCGTCGTACCATCAACAGCACACGGAATGTTAAAATTCCCCATTGAAGGCGGCACGGTAACGCTACAAAGCAGTAGAGTCATTCCTATGGAATGTGCTATGATCTCCGGACCTAGCATCTAGTCTCCCGCAGTCAACCAAGTACTGGAAGAGAAAATAAATATTGCAATCCACTTGGAATACCCCGAACAGACAATTGCCATAGGATCAACATTAACAGAAAAGGGACGCAAAGAACTATGTTCCTTGCTCAAACAAAACTTGGATATTTTCGCCTGGAAGCCAGTTGATATGACGGGCGTCCCACGAAGCATCGCGAAACACCGCTTGAATATCCGGGAGGGATATTCACCAGTCAGGTAAAAAAAAGGGCAGGCACCGGAAAGAAATAAGGTAATCCAAGAAGAGGTGGAAAAATTAGTGGATGCCGGAATAATGAAAGAGGTCCATTATCACAGTTGGCTCTCTAATCCGGTAATGGTCAAAAAGCATGACGGAACCTGGCAAATGTGTGGACTTCAAAGATTTTAACAACGCATGCCCCAAGGATTGCTACCCATTACCAGAAATAGATTAGAAGGTAGAGTCCCTCTGTGGGTATCCTTTCAAATATTTCTTAGATGCATACAAGGGGTACCACCAAATTAAGATGGCAAAAGAGGACGACGAAAAAATGGCGTTCATAACAAGCCAAGGGATATTTTGCTACTCTAAGATGCTGTTTGGTTTAAAGAATGCTGGGTCAACATATCAACGTTTAGTGGATAAGGCATTCCAAAGGCAGATTAGACGTAACCTGGAGGTATATGTCGATGACCTGGTTATAAAGAGCCACACGGAAGAAGAGATCATCTGAGACATAACAAAAACATTCAAAACCCTCCGACAGATAAACATGAAATTAAACCCAAAGAAATGCACCTTCGGAATGCAGGAAGGAATGTTCCTAGGTTACAAAGTATGCACCAATGGGTTAAGAGCATGTCCGGATAAAACAGACACAGTCCTTAGCTTGCCATCTCCGAGATGCATCAAGGACGTACAGAAGCTAAATGGAAAATTAGCAAGCTTAAACAGATTCTTGTCAAAATCAGTAGAAAAATCGTTACCTTTTTTCAAAACCTTGAAAAAGTGCACAAAAAAGAGCGATTTTCAATGGACACTAGAAGCCGAAGAAGCCTTCAAGCAGATGAAGAAATTTATTGCAGAGCTCCTAACACTGACCGCACCAAGGGAATATGAGGAGCTAATCATATACTTGGCCGCAGCAAAAGAAGCTATTAGCGCGGTCTTGATGACAGACCAGGAAGGCAAGCAAATACCAGTATATTTTGTAAGCCGCACCCTACGAGGTCCGGAAGTCAACTATACTCCTATGGAAAAGTTGGTGTTAGCCTTGCTCAGTGCAAGCAAACGGTTGAAAAGATACTTCCAAGCACACACGGTTGTTGTAATAACAGATCAACCAATAAAACAACTATTGTTAAGTTCGGAAATATTCGGAAGAATGCTGAAATGGAAGTTTGAGTTAGAAGGATATGATATCCAATATAGACTAAGGACTGCAATTAAAGGCCAAATATTGGCAGATTTTATTATGGAACGACCGGAAGAATGGTCTCCGGACGAACTCATGGCAGAACCGGAAGTACTACCGGATCCGTGGACATTGTTCACGGACGACTCGTCCTGCGTAGACGGCTCCGGAGCAGGACTGATACTAACAAATCCAGAAGGGGCAGAGTTCACATATGCCATGAGGTTTAGATTCGAGGCTACTAACAATGAAGCCGAATATGAAGCATTAATAGCCGGTCTCCAGATCGCAGAACAAATGGGTGTAAAGAATTTGCAAGCACACGTTGACTCAAGACTTGTGGCCAATCAAGTTAACGGATCTTACATCGCCAAAGAGTCATGCATGGTTCATTACTTGAACAAAGTAAAAACACTCGCAAAAAGCTTTAAGGAATTTTCCATCAAACAAATACCACGAAGTGAAAACAAGAAGGCAGACGCCCTAAGCAAGATCGCGTCTACAAGCTTCGTGCATCTTAGCAAACAGGTGCTTGTGAAAGAATTGAAGGAAAAATCCATAAATGAAAAGGAAATTCTTGACGTAGTAGAAGAAGAAGGCAACACGTGGATGACACCCATATACGAGTACCTAGCAAAAGAAATCCTTCCGGAGGATAAAAAGAAGGCCAGAGCGGTACGTCGGAAAGCGGCCAGGTACACCATGATTAATGAAACCTTATACAAGAGGTCTTTCTTAGGACCATGGCTCCGGTGTGTCGGACCACTCCAAGCAAACTACATTCTAAGAGAAATACACGAAGGGTCGTGCATCATGCACTCCGGTCCTAGATCTGTGGTGGCCAAAGTTATATCAGACAATGGAAAATAGTTCCGTGATAATCTATTCAAGGATTGCTGTGAGAAACTGTGTATACGTCAATGCTTCACTTCTGTGAAGCACCCGCAAGCGAATGGTCTAGTCGAAAGAGCAAACAGAAGTTTAGGAGAAGGAATAAAGGCAATGCTTGATGAAAGAAGCAAAGATTGGATAAAAGAACTCCCGCACGTCCTATGGGCCCACCGTACAATGATCAAGTCAAGTAATGGAGAAACACCATTCTTACTGACGTACGGCACAGAAGCTATCATCCCGGCGGAGATAGGCATGCCAACACTCCGGACTGCGAAGATAGATCTGACAAAAAAAAATGAAGCTCTGGGAATGAACTTATACCTCATAGAGGAAAGAAGGGAGCAAGCAGCAATACAAGAAGCAAAAAAGCAAGAAAAAGATGGAAAATATTACAACTCAAGAGTCCGCGGCACAAGTTTCAAGCCGGGCGACATGGTCTACCGCAGCAATGAAGCAAGTCATGCCAGGGACGAAGGCAAACTTGGACCCAAGTAGGAAGGACCGTACGAAGTTAAAGAATCGCTTGGAAAAGGAGCATACAAACTCAAAGACTGCAAAGGAAATGAAATACCGAGGACATGGAACATTTGTAATCTCAAAAAGTGTTATATACATGAAGTGTAAGAATCCGCTCGGCACATATGATGCTCCGAAGGGCAATATCTTTATTTATCCTCATCTTGTAATATTTTGAATTTCAATGAAAAGTGGGGATTAGCTACCCTCACGAGTTTTAAATTTTAAATTATTTCTTTACTTTGCAAAGTTATATTAATTGTTAAGACGCGCATGCAAGGAGCCATGCTCCACAAAAATATTATCCCGTATAATAAAGGTTGAGCAACCTCAAAATTAGCTCAGGCGCGTAAGAGGTATTGCAAGCCCTGCGCCGGGAGAATAACCCACAAATATTCACAAGACTATTTATTACGAACGTACACCAGTAATAAACAAAAGATAGCAAACATAGCACTAAAAAGTGTGTTGCGGAACGGACCTACAAGAGTCCGTCCAAATCAGATGTTAAACTTACAAAGTTAATATCAATTTACAATAAAAGCCGCAACGGCCACATACGGCCACGGCATATAAAATAAGTCCAAAACACAGCAAGCCGCCATAACAGACCACATGCGGTCACGGCAAAATCTCAAAGCGAGAGTCTTCAAACTGGGGCATACAAACCACGCTCCCCAAATCCTCATCTGTGTCCAAATCCTCAACAGAGAGAGTAGCCGCGGAAGTGCTAGCCTCACCCAACAAGTTCTGAGAGGACAAGGGATGAGAAATTATATCCATCATTAATTGACGAAGAGCCGCGGCATGCTTCTTCGCGCCTTCGGCGCGGGTGTGAACATTAAGTAGAGCGAAAGATAAAGAGGTCTCCCCGACAACAGCCTTAACATCGGCATGATAGATAGGGACAGAGAGCTGCTCAATGCACGGTTGAAGATGAGCAGCTTCAGGGAGGTCTGCCAAAGGCCCGTCCAGGAGAAAGCAATCCAAGACCTCATCCACAAATGAACTAAAAGGAAGTTCGCTTCCTCAAGAGCTCTTACCGCGTCAAGATAATTGGCCTCAGCAGTCTCCGGGTTGTAAGTCGTGACCACGGAAAGTGGAGTTCCGGCGACTTCATGCTCATGGCCAGCCGCCAAACCCTCTTGCATACCAAAATCAACGGCCCGACCTAAAGCATGACCCAAAATGCCTTGGTACTCGGGGGACTTCAAACATTTCACCATAGCAAGCTGCACACCGTGCGTCAACAGCCATCTTCGTCAGGCCAGAGCAGTCAGGTAAGCAGGATAAAATTCCCCCTCCAAGCAACCGGACACATCCATCACGTGTGCCTCAAGTTTGGCCACACAGTTGTACAATACATGGGCCTGCTCTTCCTGCTGAGCTTCCATCTTCTCTTTAAAATCGCGAAAAGCAGAATGAAGAATAGAAACCTGCAAGGATAAGAAGTAAAAAAAAATACCACTAAAGTAACAACGAGCGGAATAAAAGTCATACCTCAGAAGCAAGTCCATCTCTCTCGGAGGACAGGGTGGAAATTAAGTTCTTGGCTTCAGTACAAGCAGCCTGGGAATCATCAAGAGGAGACTTAAGGTAAGTAGCGCGGGAATCAAGAAGGGAGATGTCAGTTTCCTTCTGTGAAACAGCACTCTTAAGAGCCGACACCTCCGCGCTCAAAAATGATTTCTCCACAGCCAAAACAGAAACTTGATCACGGAGACGGGAAGCCTCCGCGGACTCCGTCTCCTTCTCCTCCACCAAAGACTTCAACCTAGCAATCTCCACATCCTTCTCCCTAAGAAACATACGCTGAGCATCGTACTTAGCCCAAAGCTTCTCTTTAAGTTCTAGTTCATGTTCAGTACGAGACCTCACCTCTGACTCAAGGAAAATCAGTCGCGCTGCCCCCACATTGAACTCCTCAAACAATTGGTCATAATCCATATTTCAGAGTGTGGAGAAAAAGCCGAGGGGGGGGGGGGGGGGGGGACGCGATCCACCAGCGTGCAACAAGCAAAGCCGTCATCCAGCAATGAATCGTTGGTAATATTCCAGCGAGGAATATACCAACGTTTGGCATCTTCAGAATTAAGGGCGGCTGTCTCATAGAATGAGTCAGCCGACCCTTCTGACGTCTCAAGCTGGGAAGACCCGCCCACGTCCGACGTAGGTGCGGCATGCGTCTTGCCCCTGATGGAAGTCACAATATCAGCAGCACTATACACAGGGGCATCCGCATCACGGGAACTGGAAAGAAAAAAACAATAACATTAAAGAAAGTACAGGTAAGTACAGACAAAATAAAAGATGGATAAACATGCACATACCTCTGCACGGTAACCTGAGCGTGGACGTCCGCCTGAAAAGAAGGCCCCAATGCAAGGGAACCTTCCGGAATAGCCCGTCTCAAGCTAGCAAGTGTCTTCCCACTAATCCCAGAAGCAAGGCTGGGATAATCTACCCTCAACCTTTTAGCAGGAAGGGTATCACTCTGCTTTGACAACTTCTTCCTCTTAGCCTTTTCCGGCTGCTTCCGAGTGACATCTCCTTTCTCAGCCACAATCAGATCATCTTCCGGATCCGTTAAATCCAAGTAAGTACCCACCGAAACAATATTCTTTTTCGCGACAACATTTTCTTCCGCAGCCGGAGCAGAAACCTCCGAACCAGTGCCAGAACCACTACAACCTTCTTGTTGTGCCACAGCAGGAGTGTCCAGGGACACGAAGCAATGTTTTATACTATCAAGCAGCTTCACCTGCTCTTCCCCTTTCTGGACCTCCACCGCCTGCACCTTCCGGGGGTCAGCAGTCCTGATATAGTCAAGCAAACCCATCTCTGCAGAATAAACACCAAAAGATTAAACCCCATAAAAAATATAATATAAAAAAAATCCCCACCAAAAGGAAGTTTCACCCACCCGTTTTATCAGGTCTCTCAAAGGCTGGATAAGTGTTTTCATCAAATGGATAGTAGGGGCTCAAACCCACAAGAACTAAAAAACACTCCGGATACCGCCGGAAAGGAGCTTTGTTAGTAGAAAGGACCTGAACAGCCTGCTCTTGACGAGCGGTAAGATGGGGAGCCGGATCCTTCTCCAACACGCCTCCCATATACAAAGGGACGGAGATAGGGAATACCTTAGAATCAACCCAGAAAAAATGGTCCGCCCAATTCTTAATAGAGTCCGGGGGTTTCGAGAGACAAGAGGGAGCCGATAAGGAACGTTTTGCAAACGAAAACAATCCGTCACTATATATGCGTGTGTAGAACGCACGAAAAACGGCTACCGATGGGGCGAGATTAAGTACGCGCGTCAAAACCTCAAAATGAGATACACGAGCAGCACCGAAGGGGGATAGTTGAGAAATGTGTATGCGGAAATGTTTGAGAACGGCTACAAAAAACTTGGTAAAAGGAATCCTATAGCCACAATAATCGAATAACCTAGTATAGACACCTACTTTACCCTCAGGAAATTGGGTGATAGTCCTATCCCGCCCCGGAGCGGTAGGATGAACTTCATCAGGAATATAATAACTATTGCAAAAGCTTTCTACCATCTCTCGGGTCATAATGGAATGTTTATTAGCCATTTTGAAGAAGACAAACGAAGATAGATGCTAACCTGAATCTCGAAAAGCTGTAAAAACAAGGAAAACAACGCGTGGACGTGGGATAAAAAGTAAAAGCTCAAAGAAATTAACAATGGCCGTGGAAAGGTTTTGAGAAGAGAAAAACAGTAAAAATGAGGGGGGTATCTATACTTTGGGTATATTTACTCCTACCAATACTTGGATGACGCCACGTGTATATCACTTGCCTAATCGACGGTAGAAAAGCGCCTAGGAAATTGGTAAAAAGTTGTCACCAATCAGAAGGTGAAAGGACAGCAACGCTCCACGTCACTGAAGCGTCACCAACCTTTAAAGAGACAAGCGGCACGGCATAGAATAGGTGACACCAGAAGGAAATAAAGTAACCGAAAGTCTAGCATTGATATCCGCACTCAGGACATGACCCGCAGGCAATATCATACTAGACTAGGGGGACTTGATGACGTATACTAAGTGTACCAAGCCTTTGGGCTTGGGCCACACTATTATTCGGGCTTTTGGGCCCAACCTGTCAATAACGGGCCGTAGTAAAACCCAGTCTAGCATGGGCCACAGCCCAAACATAGCGATCCGTCCGCGGATCCAGTTATAGATGATCCGTCCGCAGATCCACCTATAGGATGATCCATCTGCGAAAAACATCTGCATCCGTTCACACGATTATCGCGGATCCTTGCCCGACAAGGGACCCACTCTGGCCATTACTAAAGTAACCGAAATACTAGGAAACCCTAGTACTAGACACCTATAAATAGGGATCACAATACACCCCAAAAGGTACACAGTTATTCTTATTCCCTTTGACATATACTCTGATAATATGAATACTTACTCTCACGTCGGAGTCTAATCGTGGGGTCCGCCCCCATGGTAAGGCTAACGGTTTACTTTCAATTGTGCAGAAGATCATCACTTCTCTTGCTCTAGTACAAGATTAAACATTCAAGTCATTTGGAGGCCCGACCCAACAAAGGACCCCAACACGAATTTTGTACTAACAACATTGAAATCCCAACGAATCTTCATAAGGGCACACGTACTAGTGTTATGAAATATGTGTCCATTGGTCAATCACATCCTAATGACCCTAAGGG
>BQNB010003822.1:26607-46607 GCA_026074375.1 Tanacetum coccineum
CAGACTCATTATTTGACATATCTTTCTCAAAATCACTAGGTGTAATAACAGTAGTAACATCCATATTCTCACATTCAACTATTTCATCTATAAATGTTAGATCAGGTTTGCGAGGTATGAAATTCCCTGTATAAGGTGGAGGAACTGCATGATATCCCTTGGACCTATTATACTCTTGATTTTCTAACATCTCAGATGAATTCACAAAACTTTCTACTGCAGGAGAAGCTGCAATAGCTGCATTATATCCTAATCCAGTTTTAAACTTGTCACTAACTTGACTTTCCAGTAACAAAATTTCCCCTTAAGTAGCTTTCCTTTGTACCATGCCACACCAAGGATCTATAAGTTGCCAAATGTATTTGTTAACGCCTTTTTACCCTTTTTGTCATAATCCAATAGGGGACATATGAATATAAGCAATTTTGATTTTGACCACTACAAACCAATATCACACTTCTAATCCAACCTTTCTATCTCCTTAAATTACCCACCATTAAGCACAGTAAGAAAAATAAACTTAAGTAGTAGAAACTCACACTAGCTGTAGTAATAATGACTAGCAGTAGTAAAAACCTTCACCTCAATGACGTATGTAAATGGTTAAACATTTTAACAATAAGCTTCCCTTGAAACCCATATGTTAACCATTTCTTGAATCTTCAATTCTGTAGACTTTTTGTAATGATTACTGATGAATAAAACTAAGTATAACAAACTTAATGTTGAAGTAGAATAACCCAAACTTGTGTCTTATATCTTGTACTATCCACGTGACGTCGAACTTATAAATAAATCTGTGAAATATAAGTAGATCGCAACCTCTTGATAAAATCCTCATATTCTATAAGACACATAACCAAAGTGATAGCAAATATAAGCATTGAGCACCATAAGTTAGATCACACACCTTTGCTAGATTTTGACAAGTCTTCATCACCACCATATAAAACGAACAAGTTATCTCCAAAGTGTAACACCCACTTTAAGATATGATAAGAACACGAATTCAAACAATTCCACTTCATCGTCAAATAAGTGATAAACAACCTTCTTCGTAACCAATTAATTTAATAAATCCAAATACGAGCCTTTTAAACCTGTTAAGAACATATAAACCAAATCTAAAAACCAAACAGTAAACACCAAAAACAAACTTGTGTTTTTGTTTTGTTCGACATCCATCATGTGTGTGTCATCCAATATCTATCAAAGCTAGCAGCATAAACCAAATAGCTCGAGCAGCATAAACTGCTTAAAAATACTCTAGCAGTACAAACTATTCAAGCAGCAGTACTAACGATAAACTGACAGTATTAACTCATCTTCCTGGCAGTAGTAATTTGTAACGAGCAGCATTAAGTCCTTTAAGCCTAATAGCATTAGTAACCAAATTTTTTACCCTGGCAGCACTAATGCATAACTAACAGTACTAACCAAAGACAATAGCATTAATGAACATAAGCTTTAAATCTGGCAGTAGAAATGTATAGCTGGCAGCATTAAGTCATCTTTGGCAACACTAACTTCTCCATGGCAGCATTAATGCAAATAAGTTAGCAGCATTAACCTTGTATTCGAACCAAAGCAGTATTAACACTGTATACTCGACAACATTAATCAAACTAGCAGTACTAATGAGATGACGAGTAGTACAAAGTAACAAGTGAGCAGTATAAAATTTTCAAAGCTTCTGACCTTATACTAAATCATCTCTTGGCCCATTTAAACACACTCAAAAATGTATCATAGCAGATCCATACCAAACAACAAGCTTTAATTAAAATAACCTGCTAATGATGTCCATAACCTTCTAACCAAGATGTCTTTACCATCTGTGAACAGCGGCAGTATTCATGACCATAAAATCTAAACACCCTAGTCATGAATACCAAGCTATTGATATTATCATCACCACCACGAATAAAAATCACATCCTGCTGCTTTCTTGTTATTCAATTGATACCTGTTGTGATAACCTCCTAAGCTCGAACACCATCTCAAAAACCATTTCACGAATGAATACAAGCTACATGTGCCATGATCTTCAGCCATTATAATCACTGTTAAGGATACTTCTTTTAAGTATCTAGATAACACCTTTTACCGCCACTTTTTTTAAACTGTCACAAAACTGCATTCTCCTTGACAATAGCAACGAGCAGTATTAACAACCCTGCTAGCAGTATTAACTGCCTTGAAAGAGCAGAACTAAGTAATATAACAAAGAATAAACCTGCTATTGACGCCATCTTGTACTCCTTCTGTTGTGGGTTGACCTGCACATAAAATAAGAGAATTAGACTCTTTTAGGGATCCAAGCCATTATAGACTTGGATCTGCCTCGTGTATCAATGTAAGAATATTTCTTAAAAGTATTTGATGCACTACTGTTTTTGGCTTTCCAAACCCAGCATGCTGAGGCCTTAACAACATTAACCCATTTTCCCTTGTTTTCACTTACTACTGCTCTATCCCTAGCAGTAGTATCTTTTACCCTGATAGTATTAACCTTTTTATTGAAAATACTATTTTTGTTTTTTGAATACTTGTTAAATGGCCTTGTGACTTGTGAATATCCCTTTTTATAAGCATTTGATATTGGTTAGGATGGCTCACAATTATTTTTGAGCCAGCAGTATTAATTTTGCCAAACTTAGTTAATACTGCTTGTGGAACAAATATTCTATTAGGGTAAGGGTGAGTCATTTTATTAGCAAAAATCTTGTGATTCACCCTACTTGTGTTGTTCCACACTGGTTTTATAATCCTTTTATCACACACATTATGAAGATGCTCAAAACTACCACAAACACATAACACTAAGATCCACTTATTCCTTATATAGTGAGGGTACAAAATTGGTGGGTGGTGGGAAGAGGTGTGCGAGCTTCTGGGGATGTCTGTGTGAAGGACGATGGAGGATGTTGGTTGGTTGTAGCTTGTGGTGGTGGTGGCGCGTTTAGGTGTTGTGCGTCGCTTTTCGTTGTAGTTGATGTGTGTTAATTGAGTGGAATAGATTTTGGTTTTTTTTGTTGTGTGTATAGTTGTGTATATTTGTTCTAGGCTATAGCCTTATCTGTGTCATGTCTCAGGTTGGTGGTATTGTGCTGCGTGAGGGGTCTCAAAATGTGGGGTATGTGGTGTTTGAGAAATTGATACACAATAACATGGCTCTGAGGTGTCTTGATGTTTTCGCGTGATGATGGTGAGGTAGTTAGTTTTGGGTGTTTTTTTTCCGCGAGCGCTAGTATTTGAAACCGTCGTAATACTGAGGGGGGTGTGTGAAGACTATGTGTTTATAGAATTTTGTTTTATTTTTTTCTTTTATGTATCCGAAAGGTGTTGTTATTTTTTGGTTGGTTTTATAGAGGTGTAGGAGATAGTTTTTGTGAAGTGTAACTCTATCATACTAATGTTGTAGACATAATTAGAAAAAGATAGGAGGCCAACAACTGGAGATAATTTAAACTCAATATTGAAGAAAATATAGAATCTGTATTATCACTAGAATATGTGGAACACACACAGATAAAGAAGATATACTATAGAGACCACAATTACTATTGTACAACAATCATAATGTTTCTACACAAACCAAAACTGCGAATATTGTATGTGCCTCACAATATAACACCGACATGTGACGCCATGATCCATTCTCAACTCACACATATCTAATACTTTGCATGTAAATGGTTAAACATTTTAACATTAAGCTTCCCTTGAAACCCATATGTTAACCATTTATTGAATCTTCAATTCTGTAGGCTCTATGTAATGATTACTGATGAAGAAAACTAAGTATAACGAACTTGATGCTGAAGTAGAACAACCCAAACTTGTGTCTTATATCTTGTACTATCCACGTGACGTCAAACTTATAAATAAATCTATGAAATATAAGTAGACCGCAATCTCTTAACAAAAATCCCCATCTTCTATGAGACACATAACCAAAGTGATATCAAATATGAGCATTGAGCACCATAAGTTTGTAGATCACATACCTTTGCTAGATTTTGACAAGTCTTCGTCACATCGTTTCTAAGCACGAACAAGTTATCTTCAAAGTGTAACACCCACTTTAAGATATGATAAGAACACGCATCTGAAAAACTCCACTTCAACTTCAAATAGGTGATAAACAATCTTCTTCGTAACCAATTAATCCAATAAATACGAGCCTTTAAAACGTTTAAGAACATATAAACCAAATCCAAAAACCAAACAGTAAACACCAAAAACAAACTTGTGTTTCTGTTTTGTTCGACATCCATCATGTGTGTGTCATCTGATATCTATCAAAGCTAGCAGTATAAACCAAATAGCCTGAGTAACATAAACTGCTTAAAAATACTCTAGCAGTACAAACTATTAAAGCAGCAGTACTAACGATAAACTGACTGTATTAACTCATCTTCCTAGTAGCAGTAATTTGTAACGAGCAGCATTAAGTCCTTTAAGCCCAATAGTAGTAGTAACCAAAAACTTTACCCTGGCAGCACTAATGCATAACTAACAGTACTAACCAAAGATAGCAACATTAATGAACATAAGCTTTAAACTTGGCAGTAGAAACGTATAGCTGGCAGCATTAAGTCATCTTTGGCAGCACTAACTTCTCCATGGCAAAATTAATGTAAATAAGTTAGCAGCATTAACCTTGTATTCAAACCAAAGAAGTATTAACACTGTATACTCGACAGCATTAATCAAACTAGCAGTACTAATGAGATGACGAGCAGTACAAAGTAACAAGTGAACAATATAAACTTTTCAAAGCTTCTGACCTTATACTAAATCATCTCTTGGCCCATTTAAACACACTAAAAATGTATCATAGCAGATCCATACCAAACAACAAGCTTTAATTAAAATAACCTGCTAATGATGTCCATAACCTTCCAACTAAGATGTCTTTACCATCTATGAACAACGACATTATTCATGACCATAAAATCCAAACACCCTAATCATGAACACCAAGTTATTGATATTATCATCACCACCATGAATAAAAATCACATCCTGCTGCTTTCTTGTTCTTCAATTGATACCTGTTGTGATAACATCCTAAGCTCGAACACCATCCCAAAAACCATTCCATGAATGAATGCAAGCTACATGTGCCACAATCTTCGGCCATTATAATTACTGTGAAGGATACTTTTCTTAAGTATCCAGACGACACCTTTTAGCGACATTTTTTCTGTCACTAAACTGTCACTAATTCATCATTCTCACCAACTGCTAATGATTTTTTTTATAGAATAAGTTCCAAAGAACGCTTGATTTATGTAACCAATCAGCAACCATCTTGTTGTCACAAACCAATCAAAAACAATTTTAAATAAACTTCTTGTTATATCGAATTAGGGTTGCTGAGAAACCCTAATATCACTAGATTCGACATGATAACAAAGACAGAAAATTTGTACCTCTTTTCCTTCATAGATGCGACACTAAAACACCTTGTAGATCCTAGATCACGAGCCACCAGGCTCTGATACCAATTGTGGAGTCTGATAGAACTCCTTAGATCGTTTAAGCTCAGTTTGTTTAGAACTTATATCTAGGATTAACAATAACATTGAACATAACATATGTATAGCGGAATTAACATAAGAACAATGATATTGTAACAAGGTTTCTTCATTATCAAACACTCTAAGCCCTAATTATATTTGATCATAATATAACGGTTACCTATCTCTAACAGTAACAGGGATCAAAGAAAACCTTGATTACCTTGAGGCTACATCATCACTATAGATGTCTACATGTTTCTTTGTGTACACACACACACACTTTTCTGGATAATAAAACTCTGTGTCTATGATATCTTTATATAGAGAGATCATGACTTACAAAGGAAGTTAACATAAAGATATAAACAAGTAAATCTTTTAAACATTAAGAAATATCTTCTGTTATCTTTATCTTCTTAAGAAGATCTTTTAGAATCTGCATCATTTGATATCTTCGACTACATCTTTCATAATTCTCCACCAGCTTGTAGAATTCCAATCTGCTAGATTTAGTCTTTATGTTTCATTCTTTTATTTATTTTGTCTCATTAAATCTAGAATCCCAACAGTTTATTTAGGTTTGAAATGTTTTGAAGTTTGCTTTATAAAATTTCCATGTCTGCTAGAATTTTGAGCATTAAAACTGTTGGAATGAAGGATTGTTATAAAAAGCTTTTGATGTGTGTTTTTGAGTGTCAAACTGAGTTCATTCACATCATTTGAATCTTGTTTATATGGTCTAATACTATTCCATTGCTTGTGTAAGTTTTTGCCAAATCAGTTAAAGTATGCAAATGGTTTAAGGTTTTAAAGGCAGTTTTGATCTTGAAATTTAGGATAGTATAAGTTTGTTTTAGGTTCTGATTTTCATAGTATAAGCTAATTAGTTATAATAGTTAATCTGTTTGAACTTATTTCACAATTTAAACAACATTTGCTTCGTTTAATTTAGGGCTGCAATTAGCCATTTAAAACTTGAAAAAAAAACAAAACATAGGATTTTAATTAAAATGCCATTTGTATTTCTCTTTTTCTAGCCTATTTCATTAGCTTATCTGCTTAAATTTTGCTTATCTGTGTTATTTGAGTCCTAGTCTTCATCTGTTTTTAGTTCATAGCTTATTATGAATGCTTATTAGTCCTAAAATTTAGCTTAAAAAGTGGTCTTAGTCATTTAAATCCTCTTTTAAGTCTACTGTCTTAATGCCTTTTTCAGCCTTTTTAGCTTATTTAGTTTGCTTATTTCTAGTCCTTTTTGCTTATTGAGTCTAGATTAGGGTCTGTTTTAGCTCATTTCGTTGCCTAGTTGATTATTTAGTCATGATAAGCCAAACAGTTTTAACAAAGTGTCCTTAAGTCTAAAACTAGTTAACTGTCTTTTTCATTCTGCTTATTTCTGGCTTATTTTAAGTTTCTGAAAAAAGTTCCCTTTTTTAAAAGTGCTTATTTTAGTCTTATTTAGCTTTCTCATTTAAAAATTTGCAAAATAAAAATGTTCGGAGTATAGGGAAGTCTCAGGTTTCGAACCTAAGACCTCTACCTTAACCCCCAACACTTTAACACACACACCCGCTACCATCTTGCCCTTGGGTCTTTTCTGTTTTAGTATAGAACTTTATTCCTTTTAAGCCTTTTGCCAGTTTTGCCTCTTTAGCCCTTTTGGGCTTATTTCCGGCTTATTCAAATAAGCTGGTGAACCCATTTTATTTTTCTTAAGTTTAGAATAGATAGAAGCACTTTCCTTAATTTTTTTTAGATTTTTATAAATTAGTTTATTATTTTTTATAATATTTTCAGATTAAAATAGTTTTTAATTCATAAAAAATTAAATAAAAGTCAAAAAAAATATAATTTTTTTTCTAAAATTATTTTTAATCATTTAGGACTTTTAGAAATTAAATTTGCATTTTTAGGGTTAAAATTTGATAAATTAGGTTTTTAAGTCTCGGTTTTAGATTCCCGTTATCATTTTCGTGCTTTAATCTTAATTGCTTTAGTTTTTAGTTGCCTTTACTTGCATTTGCGTTATATTTGTAGAAATTGAATCCAAATTAAACCTTGATTATTCAATCACTCGATTACGAACTTAAACATGATTCTCAAATTCACACTTCGTTGGGACTACGACCGGGAAGGTTTTGAATTTTACTTTAGTTATAAGTAATTTTCATAAATCCCTTTGGAATTCTTATTATATACTATAATTGATATATCACAATTTATGTGAATCAAGAATCTCGCAAGTTACCTACCGCAAAGCTTGTTTGATGATGGCTCTAGAAGAATTTCATCGTCACTGTGAATACTAAAGAGTATCACTCTGATATTCTTGCAAAATCACAAGGATAATGCATAGGACTCTTGTTAACAACTTGTGAACTTGATGATGTTCAACAAGTGTTTGTCATGGAATGTGTCCTAATGAGATTTATTTTATTGATCTCTTGGCTCTAGACTCGATTAGTGCGTTTTGGTTTTAGTAATCGAAGGCTGGAGTTAACGGCCACCTATTCAATATCAACTAACTCCGAGTGAGAAAGTCAATAGAAGTCGTGTGTATCTCCGTGACAAATGAGACAAGTATCTTTTGAGAGAAACTTGAATGGCTGGGAAGGGTTGTGCATTGCATCACTGGGTCCATGATGTCTTGTCTTCAATACCAGAATTCATCTTTGTGAATCTGATAGATTATGCATTGACCCGGTTTCTGCCTAAAGTGTATGAAGGGCTTCTTTCTTTAGACCCTTTATCCTTACATTTATTTTTAATTCTTCAACCCCTTCAATTGTGACAACCCGAGAATTTATGTTCAATAAGTTAGCCATTTCCGTGTAGTAATTTGAATTTTTAAAAGTTTCATTTAGCTTTACCGTTTAACCGGGAAGTTGTTCCGTTATTATCTGAGAATCATCACCGGGAGCGAACCGGGGCACCAAACGTTGTAGTATTTTGGCAATAGCCACGTTTTTATGTTTTAAGGCAATGTTTAAAATTTCGTTATTTTTCCGTGTTACCGTTACTCGTTTCGTTATTTACGTGATACGTGTTTTGATTTATATCTATACTTGTGCATGGTATCTCTTGAAATTAAATACAAGCTTGCATGATATTCCTAGAATGTTGGAAGCCACTTTTGGTCCCCCCCCCCTTGGTCTCATCATAACCGGTTATGTATGTATACATACATAGGATTCAAAATTTGAAATCAAATTATTCTAGACAAGCTTGCATGATTTGTGGCAAAGGACTAGTACTAGGTGTGTGTGATAGGAGGATCATTTTGGTCCCCTATTCCTTGTCCCCTAACCAAACCGACTCACACACTAGTGTGTGTGAATATGTGTGTGATTTTTGTAGATATATTCACTTGTCCCATTTCATTTCTTTCATTCACCAAAACATTTTCTCTTGTGCTTTCTCTCTCTAAAACACACATACATATCTTTCTTTTCTTTCTTGTCCGAACCATCAAAAACACACACCCAAATCCATTCATTTTTAATCTTTGATCAACCATTTGAAGATATATTGTTCGAGTTGATTGTTATTTCATCCGGGTATTTTATAAAACAACGTTTGGGTTGTTTTTGATTTCTAATCATCTTTCGTCGTGTTTCTTTGTAAGTCATCTCTACTTTTTCATAAATAAGTTGTACTTTTGCATTCGTATGATCATTCCGAACAAGGTGTACAAAGCGGATCGTTGTGAAAATCATTATCTATTTTTCTATAAAACTACAAGTCTCTAAGTTTAATCTTTTTGTTTATAAATGGAAGAACATAAAAAGTAGTTGTACTTTTGTGCATAAAAGTTCGTTGTGACTATTTTGATATATATATTGTTATCACTACGGCTATATCGTTTATTTAAGATTTATCGTATATTAAGTTTAAATATTGTTGGCGAAGAGATTAAGTTAGATGTTGGATTTGTTGGAAGCGTAAATTGAATGTCGAAGAGGTTTAGGTTTAGAACGGATTTGTTGCGATATTTGAGGTGTTGTCGAAAATAGATCGGATATTCTTTCGAGTCAATAAAAGATGTACTTTTGTAAAACGGATGTTTTCACGTGTCGAGGTTGATAAAAATGGAAAGTCGATATTTTTAGAAAGGTCATGCCGAAATTTCATAAACTTTATAAAAGCATCGAAAATATACTTTTATTATCAAACTTATGATAAAATGTAGAAAAACGTTAAGTGTCGAGTTTAGGTCAACATTTTTGGTTATTGAGTCAACGTTGATGTGTCAGGACACTAAAAGACAAAATACACTAAAAGACAAAATACACTAAAAGATGAAATGCACTAAAAGATGAAATACACTAAAAGACAAAATACACTAAAAGACGAAATATTTTCAAAGATGTTTCAAAACGTCGAGACTTGTCAAAACTTATAACTTTCGAAAGTACGTTTTAAAAAGAGATACGCCGTGTCTACTTGTGCTCGGATGATCAGTTCTTGCGTTAAGCGTTATTCATTGTACATCATTCTTAAATGACGACTATATGATAGGTTGTCGCTAGAACCGTGAGATTCATTTTCACTTGATTGATTCCTTTTGATCCACTACCCGTATAAGGTGAGTTCATAGCCCCACCCTTTTAGTCGTTTTGAATAAATATTTTATAACTTGGGGTGAGAAACATTGCTTGTTTTTAAAACTGGACACAAGTACTATACGTGAGTGATTCCAACCCGATTATATATATAAAAGGGCTAAACTCGCGATTTATCGTAATCCCTAGTGAAGCGTGAATTGATTTTTGGAAAAACTCGCGATTACGTGAGTTGAATGTTTTTAAGATTTTTAGATATGGATTCTAATCTACTAATAACAAGCAAAGAATAATAAAAATTAACTAAAATGAAGGCAATTAAAGCAAACAACTAAGGCAAACAGGAAAATGAGCTAAAAACGATAACGGGTTACGAAACCGAGCCTAAAAACTCAAAACTATCAAATCTAAACCCTAACTAAGTTTTTATATTTTTCCTAAGTCCTAAATGATAAAAGAAAATTTTCTAAAAAAGAATTAATTTTTTTTTATTTAATGAGAATTAAAAACGAAAATAATGAAAATAAAAGATAAAAAATATTAAACGTTTGATAAAAAGTCTAGAAAATTTACTGAAAATAGTTTGTACTAATAACTTCCTAAGAAAAATAAGAAGTGGAAAAATGGCTTAACGAATAAGCCGAAAATAAGCCAAACGGGCTTATAAGCTATTTGGCTTAAAATGTGTATAAAGGAATTACCAATGCCCCTTAGGACAGAAAAGTCCCAAGGGCGCAGATGGTAGTGTGTGTGTTATGAAAGGTTGGAGGGTTAAGGTCTAGGGTTCGAGCCTTCTATCCACAATATTCGCGTTCACCCGAAAGTGATTAATGGTCCATGATAATGAGGGACTTTTGGCATAAAGTAACTTAGACATTAGTCGTAATGGTATATCAGATTAGCATATAACATGTAAAAACACTTGTATTCCTGGTTTAAGCATGTATAAGTCTTTGAAAAGTAATCACATTGTTATAAGATAAACGAGTATGTAAAAGAGTTTGTAACAAGCATGTATCCCCCTCGCGGGTTTATAAAACATGTAAATGAGTAAAGGCGAGGTTATGAATCTCACCTGGTAGGTAGATGTAATAAATATTCTGAAATGAAAGCTGACGACCTTATCACAATCTTAACCGGGGAATGTTGATATAGTAAAATGATAGTAAACAGCCACGTCACGCAACCTGAGTAAATATGTTGAGTCTTAGGAAGATTGTACTCTAGAACTTTAGTTTTAAGAGTTATGAGTTTGATTGAAGAGTTTGGAATTATTGTATCACTGTTCGGGCCATCATAATTCAGAAGTCATTCAGTAAACATTTGAGGAGCTAGGGCACTTTAAATCGTAAACCCAACAACTCAGTCAGAATGTAATACCAAGATGAAACCTCTTAATATGAAGCTCCCTAGTATTGTGATACGATATAATCGGTTTTAAGCGTTTTGATCAATATCTGGAAATGTTAAGCACGAGAAGCGTTAATTAAAGTTATGTCTTGTATGTGTTGTAATGTGTTTTATACTTTTCAAAATGTTCATTTAGACCCTTGGGTTTGAAAAATTGCAAATAGGCTTTGGTGTTTGCATTTTTCGCTTTGGTCCTTCTAACTTTGAAAGATATACCAAGTAACTTTGGACTTTGAAAGTGACATAATAGATCCCTGGAGTTTATAACTTGATAAAATGGGACAACTTTTCGTACTTTTTAGTTATAAGTTTCGTAAGTACGTCATATACCCATGATGGATTATAATAACAAAACATGTCCAAAATTTGCCTTGCGAAGCTTAGTTTAACATTTTAATAGACATTTATTAAGTTATAATAACTTAAATATGAAGTTTTAACGCAGCACAGTTTAAAATAAACGATTCGTTTAAGACAGGAAGCAAAACGGAGTCTATTGGGGTTTTAATAACGTAATCGCGCGGCGTTTAAGTTCAATTTCCTTTTTTATCAATAAGTGTTATTTTAAGATTAGTAAGAAGATAGTTAGATTATAACAAATATTTAAACCATTATAACATTTGTTTTAAGAAATCGCGAAATTAGGGTTTCGGGTGTACGGTTTGGATCCATATTGGAAAACGAGCATGATTGAGTTATAAATTTTTAATAGAGTATATTTAGGATATATGAAACATTATAAGAGTATAGGAGCAGAAGTAGAAATATCTAGAACCTGGGTTTGAGCTTCAAGGAGCAAAAATGGTGGAAATAGGTCATTTCGGGTAGTATTTCTACTCGTACGCCTTGTATCTTCACTCCAAGGCTTCAATTCTTTAAGGATTCGCTTATTGAACTTATTTAATGTCTAGGATCATAAGGGAGCAAAGGATTGCTGCCTATGGGTTATAGAGAGAAGATGGGGTGGTGCGAGTTAGAATGAGTGCCCAAGACCCCTATTTATACTCATTAGAGGTTAAGAGGAGTAAGCAACACTTAGGATCTATTCTTGACATGTGTTAGGGCTAGTATATGATGTGTAGAGACTATAAAATTAGATGTGGGAGTCTATGAAACTAGAATTGAAGGTGTGGATACTCTTTTGCTTGCCACAGCTGTTTTGAGCTAAAAGGGGTTTCTGTTGGCTCAGTTTTTGGCCATGGGATTGTTTAAGCAGGTGCATAAGCTGCTTGAGGATACATGTGGGTGATTCATTGAGGTGCTTGCACATGGGAAGTGTTTTAAATAGGTAAAAATGGGTAAAAACTAGTCGCGGGTCTGTTTTGGGGTTTTAGGGTTCGAATTTAATTTTTTGGCTATTTTGTGAGAATTGATCAAGGAATGATTAAAATATGATCTTAAGGTTTGTAATAAGAAGTATTAACGAAAGTTAGCAGGTGGTTTGGGTTAAAACGGATCGAAATTGAGTAAATAAAGTCGCGGGTTCACATAGGGCTCGTTTAAGGTTTTCATGGTTTCCTTGGCTTATAATTTGTGTAATCTTGATCAAAGATGATTGATTACTGATCCTTTAACATTTGCATAAGGGATTATTAATGAAATTTTGATTGGTGGTTAGAGTGATAAAATGGGTTGAAATGGAAAGAGTAAGCTGTGGTTTGAATTAGGGCTCGTAATTGGATTCATTAGGGTTTCTAGCTTTCTATTTCTTGTATATTGCCAAAGTAATAATGGATAATGAATTGTAAACTTATTTTATGAGTTTGCAATGACTCTTGGTTGCTTATTTGAGAATGAATTGGTTAGAAATGAGAAAACAGGTTGAATGATCATTTAGGGCTCATTTAGGGTTTCTCATATTTATTTCTTGTACACTGTTGTTAATATGGTGAAATGATGATGTAATATGGTTGAAAATGGTGTATTATTGTTATTACAACTTATTGAGTATTTGTTTAGGTTTACAATGGATAAAAACGAAGAAACGGGTCATAGTGTAGTATTTAGCTTGGTTTTAGGGTTTAGGGTTTTGAATTAGGGTTTTAAGAGTAAAAATATGTATGAAAGTTTATGAATAGAATAATTAGGGTTTAAACATTGTATATTAAGTGCCGTAGCTTGTACATAAAGTGATGGTTGAAGAAATTAGAATGAAAACGTGGAGGTAAAAAGGTTATTTTAGATGTTCCTTGCATAATGACTTGTACATTGTGTTTCTAAAATATTGTACTTGACTTGAGGGAGTTTTTTTATCATTTGAAATGTTATTAACATTAAAACTTTGGTTATATATGCTTTATTAGCTTGTATCATTCACTTTAGATATTAAATCTTCATGGAGTTAGGGTTTAGAGGTATACGATAACGGTTAAAGCCCGTTTTGATATAACGTTGCAAATGGTACATTATAGAAATAATGTACTTTGTAAAAAGGATATGATGATATTGACTTGACATGTTATGATGTTTGCTTGACATATATGAAGATGGATGACATAGGTAGGTTGCGTGAGCTCGTCTACTTTAGTTATGTAAGTTACATGACATACTAAGATATTGACAATGCAAGTAATGTAATAAAGCGAAAAATTTCCCCGTATAATTGTGATCATAGTAAAATAGGTTTTGCATTTGATGAAAATTCTTGGGTTGTTATAGTCTCCACCCCTTACAGAAATCTCGTCCTGAGATTTAGTTGAAAGTTGTAGTGATATTATTTAGGAATAGATGTAGGTACTGGGCATGAATTTGATTTTTATGTTAGGCTAATCAAGGTCACAAGTCCACGTGTGTGATGCATTTATAATTATGTTGCGCACCATAATTATAATTACCTCCTTTCACACGTCTACTTATTTTCAAGATCACACCTCTTGATGACAGCCAATAGAATTTCTTCAGATCCTGATAGAATATGGGTGATGAAATACTTTGATTTACGAAACTTGTGGGTTATGGGCCTACCATGCTTCTGTTGTGCTACTTTGATCGTAAAGAATCGTTATTTATTAACCTTTAAAAGTCAACATCGAATAAGAATGCTATCACAAGTCTTTGTCAAAATTTTCATACCTAGTGGTATTGAAATCATTTGACATTGTATAGATTCTTGTGTGTTTCCTTGTTATTACGTTGCAGAATATAACAGAGAATTTTAGAATACGGAGATCATGGAATGAGTAATGTCAAGGAATGATTATGAATTTGTAAGAGAGTTGCTAATCACGTGAGATACAGATTTGGAAATGAATAGATATTGAAGGTAATAATGTTTGTACAAACGGATTGAAAGAAACTTGTTTGTACGTATGTTATATACTTAAGCCTACTTATTTATAATTTGTCACTTACAAAAAGAAGTGTCCAACTTCTTGTAACTGAGAACTTATAAATTCATAGTTTAGAGATTTATCATTTTCTTATTCAAATGAAGAAGTGACCTAATTCATTTTAATAAGATGATCATAAATCGTCTTACCTAAGCATAAAATTGATATGGTTAATGTGTAGAAAAAAAAAAAAATGATATGATCATGGATTTGTTTGTATTGACGCCATTATAATCGAGGATGATAATTTATGTTTCAAAGGTATGAGGAGAGTAGAGTTTGAACATAATAGAATCAATGGAATTGACAAATATATCGAGTTTGATATCATCTGTTAAACTGGATGTAACGAATCATACACTTTATTATTTAGGATAACTTTACATACGAAAAGGTGTTGATACTTATGCTAAGTATCTTGTAGTAGGATAAAAGTAACAGACGACGAGGATTAATGATTGGGGTTTTTAGATTGAAGAGGATTTGATGAGAGTTGAATATCCTCGAGAGTTGTTTTTAGGGTAGAAATCCTAAAGTGAACAAAATTAAGCTCATCCCTAAGTATGTTTTCCTGTGGCCCTGTTGTTTGCTTTTGAGCATTGATTCGCATAATGTCCTTTCTTTCCACAGGCATTACAAGTTACGGATATGGTTTGATGATTGTTTCTAGTGGTTGGTCTTTTTTTCTGCAGTTCTTGGTCAGATGTCCTATCTTGTTGCAAGTCTGACACTTGACAGTACAAGGACCTATGTGATGTAGTACTAGTGAATCTTTCACAAAAACGGACGATTTCACTGTATTACCCATTGGTGCAGTAGTATGTCCTAGATGGTTTCATGTCCTATTTGCTTGCCGGTGGTGATCAATGTTACTGTTTGTCTATTGTTATAGTTATTCTGGTAGTTGTTGTTGATGATGTTTCCCTTATCCTCAAGCTTTCGTTTACGATCATTAGCTTCTTGCACAGAATCATGCTTTATTATCTAATCCATTAGCCTCTGGGTTATGTTGATGGCTTCCTCTAAAGTTTGAGGCTTCGAGGCAGTAACGTTTCCTTTAATACTTCTAGGTAATCCATTGATGAAGACCTCCATAAGTTTCTCGGCGTTTGGTAGCATGTTTGGGCATAAGACGGCTAATTCTTAGAATCTCCTAATGTAAGTCTTAAGATCATTTCCTTTTACAACCCATGTTGTAAAATTGTCTTCCATTTTCTTGATTCAGTTCGAGGGGCTATACTTGTCGTCAGAAGCCTTTTTAACTCATCAAGGTGATTTGATTAGGTTGATCTATTCCAATAGGTTGTGCATATCGATTCACCAAGACAGGGCATCATCGGTTTAAAGTACCGGTAGACTTATGTCACTTTTTTTTCTTCAGGCTCAGTGGTACGAGAAAATACATGATTCAGTTCGCTTCAAACCAGTGAATGAGGCTAACTGATCTTTTCGTACCATTGAAAAAAAGTTGAAGGTTGACAGCTACGAATCATTATTAGTTTCTGTTTTTGCTACGGAGTTCCAGTTGGTCCGGTGTTTCCCTGTTGGGGGGTGTTACTATTACTTGCATTGATGCAGCTGTGCTTTTAGGAGCTGAGGAAATGCCTCATTAATTTAGTTGCTGGATGGCAGCTAAAAGTTATGGCATGGTGTTTCAGATGTTGCCGTCCATTTGGGAGACATTCAATCCACTAGATATAAAACGTAGTAAGAAATTGTATCATAAGTTTTGGAGGTAATACTTAAAAGAAAATGTGATGCTTAAAATGCTTAAGAGAAAATGCTTATTTTTGAATTTTAAGCACTTAGGGGTTATGGTATGATTCATGAAGACGGAGATAATGATGCAATTAGTGGAAATGATGATGAAAGAGCGATAAGTTGGAAACAATAAGATACAAAACGGGATTGCCTTTATAAATAACTTGCCTTTTTACTGTACCTAGTCAAGATTTGACAAGCGTTTTTATTTATACCACACATTTCGTGGCTAGGATAAAGCTATAATTAGTCTAACAGTTTGTTGATTTCGAACCGGTAGATGATATCCTAAAGATCTTCCTGATCCGTTTGATGTCAATCTTGGATTTTCTCATTGATTTGTTCAAGATCAGAAATTCTGTAGTGAGCAAAGGCAATATTATCCTTTTGCCCTAACCGCTTCTTTTGAAGTCTGATAATCTGAGTGCGGATTCTCTTAAGTTTGGTCTTTAGTTTGTTGCCCATGAATACGTCCTTCTTCCATTTTATCAATGCGGTGAAAAGAGGAGTTCATTATGTAATTAAAATTATTTTGATTGTTCTCATGATGTTTTAGATGCATCTTAACTGAACATTTCCTATTTCAAATATCTGAGGTGGGGTAGGAGTATAAACTGAGGAAGATGGTGATATCAAATCACAGGTTTGATTCCGAGATGAATTAGATAACGTAGTTGAGGAAGAAGGTGGGGAATGGATTTTCTTCTTAGGTGGTAATAGTTCTTCAGGAACAAAGAAATATCGAGGATCAAATAGTAATGATGGTGGTAATACTGGAGATGGAGTCAAAATGACTAGTGGAGTAATAGGATCTGGTGATGAAATTGGTAATTCTTTAGCATAAAATGCTTGTACGTCTTTTAAACAAGGATTATTGTAGAAAGGTAAGAATACTGGTTGGATCATATTATCTTTAGAGTCTTCCGAAGAGTTAAAAGAACTGCTTTCTGATGAAGCTGGGAAATAATCCGATGAGACCGAAGTATAGTTAAGAATATTCATAAAGGAAAACGCATCCTTAAGATCAGAAGTAGAGTGGTTGGGAGAAGACATTGTTCTGATAACAACCTAATTTGTAAACAACATAAGTTATTTATGTAACAGTATAATAAATCCAAGTGGACGACAAACTGAACTTCATCGAAAACCTGTCGAGATTATGGACCGTGAGGTCAAGCGTCTGAAGCAGAGCCGTATTCCGATTGTCAAAGTACGCTGGAACTCCAAGAGAGGTCCTGAGTTCACCAGGGAGCGTGAAGACCAAATGCAAAAGAAATACCCGCACATTTTCACCAACTCTGCACCAGCCGCAGAGGTTGCGTCCTAAGCTTTGAGGACAAAGCTTCTTTAACGGGGAAAGAATGTAACAACCTAAGAATTTCCGCTCAATAAAGTAGCAGTTTCCGTGTAGAAATTTGAATTTTTAAAAGTTTCGTTTAGCTTTACCCTTTTAACCGGGAAGTTATTTTGTTATTATCTGAGAATCATCTCCGGGAGCGATCCGGGACACCAAACGTTGTAGTATTTTGGCAATAGCCACGTTTTTATGTTTTTAAGCAATATTTAAAATTTCATAATTTTTCGTGATGCCGTTACTCGATTCGTTATTTACGTGTTACGCGTTTTTAATCTATACTTTGTTGTGCATGCATGCTTGGTAAATTAATTCATCAACTAGCACTAGTTCCCTAGAAACTTAGAGACCATTTTGGTCCCCTTTTGGCCTCATGTGTGACCGGCTATGCATGTATATACATGCACAGGATTCAAAATTTGAACATGTAAATGCCTAAACAAACTTCCATCAATTTGGGAACAACCTTGTACCAAGAAACCATGTGATTGGTGGATCGTTTTGGTCCCCCTTGGTTGTCCTCCCTTTGCCGTCGCCTAGCAACACACACACATAGCTTGTGTGTCAAAAATGTGTGCTTATAACATTCATTCATTCTCATCTTCACTTCATCATTCATTCTCACACACACACATAAACTTTGTTCACTCTTTTCCTTCTTTCTTGAGTTCGGACGCCAACAAACACACACCCAAATCCATTCATTTTTAATCTTTGATCAACCATTTGAAGATATATTGTTCGTGTTGATTGTTATTTCATCCGGGTATTTTATAAAACAACGTTTGGGTTGTTCTTAGTTTCTATTCACCTTTTGCCGTGTTTCTTTGTAAGTCATCTTTACTTCTTCATAAATAAGTTGTACTTTTGCATTCGTATGATCATTCCGAACAAGGTGTACAAAGCAGATCGTTGTGAAATTCATTATCTAGTTTTCTATAAAACTAAAAATACAAGTCTTCAAAGCTTAATATTTACTATATAGTAAATGGGAAGAACAAAAAAGATAGTTTGTACGTTTGCATGTTAATAAGTTCTCATTGTGACTATGTTGATATATATATTGCTATTATTACGGCTATATCGTTTATTTAAGATTTATCGTATTTGAGTTAAATCGTTGGCGAAGAGATTAAAGTTAGATGAGGGGATTGTTGTCGTTTGTGTTGGGGATTTGTTGGAACGTGAAACATTATAATGTCAAAGAGGTTTAGGTTTAAGAACGGATTTGTTGCGATATTTGAGGTGTTGTCGAAAATAGATCGGATATGCTTTCGAGTCAATAAAAGATGTACTTTGTAAAACGGATATTTTCACGAGTCGAGGTTGATAAAAATGGAAAGTCGATATTTTTAGAAAGGTCATGCCGAAATTTTGTAAACTTTATAAAAGCGTCGAAAATATACTTTTATTATCAAACTTATGATAAAATATAGAAAACGTAAGTGGCGAAGTTAGGTCAAACATTTTAATTATTGAGTCAACGTTGATGTGTCCGGGACACTCAAAGGATGAAATGCACTAAAAACGAAATACACTAAAAAGACGAATACACCTAAAACAGACAAAATAATCACTAGAGACGAAATACACTAAGAGATGAAATAAACTAAAAGACAAAAGACACTACAAGACGAAATACACTAAAATATGAAATACACTAAAAGATGAAATACACTAAAAGACAAAATATTTTTGAAGATGTTTCAAAACGTCGAGACTTGTCAAAACTTATAACTTTCGAAAGTACGTTTTAAAAAGGATACGCCGTGTCTACTCATGCTCCGAGAATGATCAGTTTTCTTTTGTTTAAGCGTTATTCGTTGTACATCATCTAAACGACGACTATATGATAGGTTGACGCTAGTACCGTGAGAATCAATTTTCACAATTGATTGATTCCTGTTGATCCACTACACCGAAATAAGGTAAGTTCATAGCCCCACTCTTTTACTCGTTTTGACTTAAATAATTTTATAACTTGAGGGTGAGAAACATTGCTTTTTTTTAAACTAGAACACAAGTAATTACGTGAGATTTTCCCCTGTTTACG